>JAVHNF010057528.1:0-10148 GCA_034783455.1 Micropsitta finschii
AGGGGGGTTGGACTAGATGATCTTTTGAGGTCCCTTCCAACCCTTGGGATTCTGTGATTCTGTGATTCTGTAAACTGCCTGGAGTTGGATTTTGCCTTGTGGTTATCACTAGCATGTCTAAAGATTATATTTAGGCATTTTTCCATTTATTGAAATATCATTTCATGGCTCCTTTTTTTCTCCCTGTTTTAATCCGTGACATAATTGAGTACAGGGTGTGCTGAAGATTTAAATTAACAGTCCAAAACAAATAATAAGGCTATCTGCTCAGATTCTATCATCAGTTGTGTGAGATTTGTACAACCTGATTAAATCAGGGCATATTCAACACATTTAAATATCACATGGCCTGGCAGAGGGAGAGGTACCAGAAGGTCACAATTCATTTCCAACAAACGAAAACGTTCAGACCCATGAATAAAAGATAGACTTCATTAACAGAGATTCAGCTAGTCAACCCCAATTCTACATAGCCAGCATCATAAGAAATTCCTGGGAGTGAGTTAATGAATTTATGTTAAGTATCACCTGAATCTCTCCTGTTGCCCATTAATTATTTCTCTGTTTATCTGTCACTGTAGAATACTGCATGAAGAACTTATAGTGTAAAGCACAGATACTGCAAACCGTAATGAAAGCATTCAGCTTTGCTTGTATGGGAAATCACATGTATGAAGGTTTGTGGGATCACAATCAAAAGTTACAATATTAAAATGAAGGAAAGAATGAAACATGATGTTATTCTTTCTGAACTAAATCTGAAACATAGCAAAAAAACAAAAAAAAAAAAGGCAAGTTTTTATTTACTTTGCACATTAACACTTATGATTTAACTTGTGCTTTGAGGAGGTGATGTAAAAGTACCAGAAAATGTTTCTTTATTGGATTTCTGCTGTGGCTCATACACTTGCATCAGAGGGTTGGTTAAATATAACGTATGCCTTTTCACTGTGGAAACTGTTACCAAACGTGTCTTCTTGATACAGTCCCTTTCTGACTTGTACTCATCATTCTTAAAATACTGTAAGCCATTATTTTAAGTTAAGCTTTTGTACTTATTCTGGATAATTCACTATGTCTCTAAGGACATTCTCCATTGACTTCTTTGTTGCTGAAAACAGATTTAGTACTGACAGGCAGAGTCCTGTGTAGGTGTGGGAAGACAGACACACCTCATACAGATAAAAACCAGAAGTTTTTATAGGCTAGGTTATGAGCTAGTAAGGGACCTGGGGGGTTCAGTGTGGAGAAGAGAAGGCTCAGGGGGGTCCTGATGGCTCCCTACAAGTGCCTGAGAGGAGGATGGAGCCAGGAGGGGTTGGGCTCTGCTCCCAAGGAGCAAAGGATGGGACAAGAGGAAGGTGAATGGGTGCTGGGTGTCGTGTGGCTGTGCATCCATTCCATGTGCATCCATCTGGAGGGACAATGGGTTGCAAAGCACTGTCCTTTGCACCCCAGATACCACATCTGCTACTCACATCAGGGTTTGGGATACGAGGAGAATCCCTTTATTCCAGGTTCATCCTCTTGATTTTGTGGGTATGTCTGGCTGTGATGTGAAGTTAAACCATGTCCTTCAATGAGCAGCATCCATGTGTGTCTGCATTCCCAGCCTGGGGAGGAAATTCAGCCCTGTCTTTGCAGTCTCATGGGGCTGGGGACCAACTGTCCTCTCCACTGTGACATGGGGACCACCAAGTGTAAAGGGGGTTATAGGAACTGGGGGGGGGGGGAGCTGCATTTTCCACATGATGGAGCAGGTCAGGCTGTGGCCGCTTGGCATTTCCATCACTTCCTCCTTTTACATCCCTTTTTCTGTTCCTGCACACGGGGCTGCCAGCCTCTGAACCTCCCCAGCAAGCCAAAAGCACACGTGGCACCTCCACAACACACTTCCTTGTTCAAAATAACCCCTTGGCCCCTCCCTGGGGATGGATCTTCCCTGCGGCAGGAGATCCATAATGGACAGGGTGATGGCAGCCGTGTCCCCTGGCACAAGCATCACTTACAAGCTCCCACATGTCCGAGCCCGTCCAGTCCTGCCCGTCCTTTGCTTCCCCAGATTAATTCCCTGTTTCTTCCCTAGTTGCCGAAGCAGCAATAGGAAGAGCTTAGTGGTGGGCACCCCTTCTCCGACCCTCTCACGGCCTCTCTCCCCGCTCTCTGTGCCAACAGGTAAGGGATGTCCCAGGGGATGGGTTGAGCATCTCCTAAACTTACCTGACCGTTTTGAAGGGTAACACTTCTGCTTCTGCAGCACCTTGTCAGCAGCAGCAGGAGATACCAGCTCCCGGCCACGGGTGCCTTTTCCAGGAGGGAATGACATGGGGAGCAATTTACCCACTCATTCCTCTGATGGAATGCTGGGCATCACACCGGGGTGGGCACTGGGGTGACTTTTCCCCCTTTCTCCCCATAGCTGGGAGCAGCCCCTTGGACAGTCCACGCAACTTCTCTGCCAGCACCTCCATCAACTTCCCATTCGCTCGCAGGTGAGCTCCTGCCTCCCTCCCAGACCTCTGATGTTCACTGATAATGATAACCCCCAGATGAGGCTGTTCCGCTCATCTCAAGTGATTTGTTCTGATTGTTTGTCCCCTTTTTCCTCCCTGGTTTTCGGTCTGCTGCTGTTTGCTCTGCTGTGACACCGGTGCCTCCGACCACTCCAGCCATGCTCCTCGGACTGACAGGTACCAGGGATAGGCTGGAGCTGCATTCCGGGCCTGTATCTGCCCCACATCACACAGCCCTTCTTTGTGTGCACCCCTGGGCACGATATTTTGCTCTGAAACCAGGCTCCCTGCAGCTCTGGGAGCAGAAATATCCCTGTTCCCACCATAGTGACCAGAGCCATGAGCTCAGACCTGCTTTGAGGGCTCCCGATGGATGCTCATCCATGCTCCCATGGATGCTCAGGTCTCCGCAGAGGCAGATCTTGCTGCATCCCCTCCCCACCCTGCACTGCTGCAGAGGCAGATGCCAAAATCCTGTTTAATTAATGAATTAATTGCACACATGGGAAGGGGGGGGAAGAGCTGATTTAACCCATCGATCCTCATATGGAAAAATGCTGGAGGCTCACAGATGGTTTTCACACCAAATACACAGCGGTGCCAGTGGATCCAGCACCCTGCCTGCTCCTGCTGCCCTTGGCCCTGCACAGGAAGCAGCAGCAGGAGGTGAAGGGCCTCATCTTGACCTGGACATTACCCCGTCCATTAGAAACATCTCCAAGAGGAAGCATTCGCCTGCGTAGGAGCAGTTCCCTTCCTGTTTATAACCGGGCTCTGCTCCACGGTGCCTCTTGTTTCAGGATGGGTCCTGGGGAATGCTGATGTCTCACAGAACAATGTCCCACAGGGTGAATTTTGCTCTGGATCGGATTCTTGCAGGTTGTTGGGGTCTTTTTCTCCATCTGAAACAGTCACCCCGGCACTGTCCCACCACAAGAACCCTGCTCGCTCTCACTGCTGGGGTTGCAGAACATCCCCCTTCACCTCCAAACCCCTCTTATTTCACCCTATTTCAGGCCATTCCAAAAAGAGGTTTCAGGGCTTTATTATTCAAGCCAAACCTGCACCCTCTTCCCCATCCCTATTGCTCTGACATTATTTATTTGCATTTAGATGTTGTTAGTTTTTCCTGTATGTGACCGGCACGTTTGCACTCACAGGGCTGATGGCAGAAGGTGGTCACTGGCTTCGCTACCCTCCTCTGGCTATGGGACCAACACCCCCAGCTCCACTGTCTCGGTAACATTTGCTTTCTCATGGTAGCAGGCAAAAAGAACCCAAAACTCTTGATTTTTGGTGAAATGCCTCTCAAGCCTGCTTGTTCCTAGGCAGCCCTTCTATTTTGTAGAGGACCATGAGCTTTAGCTGCAGCATGCTTCCCAAATGCGCTTTTAAGAAAGCTAACAGCTTACAGCATCCCTAAGCACTAGAGCATCCCTGGGCTTTACAGCATCCCTGGACATTGCAGCATCCCTGGGTGTTACAGCATTGCTGGGCATTTCAGCATCCCTGGGCATTGCAGGATCCCCGGGCATTCAGCATCCCTGGACATTGCGGCATCTCTGGGTGTTACAGCATTGCTGGGCACTGCAGCATCCCTGAGCACTAGAGCATCCCTGGGCATTGCAGGACCCTGGGCATTACAGCATCCCTGGGCATTACAGAATCCCTGGGCATTGCAGGATCCCTGGGCATTACAGCATCCCTGGGCATTGCAGCATCTCTGGGTGTTACAGCATCCCTATGGAGCACAGGTCAAGTGCACACAGGGCACATCCCAGCTGCACAGGGATATGGCATTGCAGGAGCTACCTGGGATGCTGCAGATACAAGGGATGCGGCTCAGTGGAGCCAGACTGGGAGAGCTGGAGGGTTTGGGGTGGGAGCGGGCAGTGCAGATCTCCCTGGGCTGGCCTTGCCATCTGTGTTTCACATTACCAAGCACAGAGCTTGCTGCCTGACAGCATTTCCAGCCTCCTAAGAGTCTCCAAGGGGTATTTCCCTGCCGGGCTTGCTGGTATCCCCCCCCTGGCAGGAAGCAAGGCTGCGTCTCCTGATCCCCACCATCTCTTCCCTCTTTGCAGTCATCTTCGTCCTCCCAGGAGCGCCTGCACCAGCTGCCGTACCAGCCCACCCCCGACGAGCTGCATTTCCTTTCTAAGCACTTCCGCAGCACGGAGAGCGTCATGGATGAGGAAGGGCGGCACTCGCCTTGCCTGCGCCCTCGGTCCAGGAGCCTGAGGTACAGCACCCACAGTGATGCCAGGGGGATGCACCAGGTGCTGGCACAGCCAAAATCTTATTTCATTTTTAAAACCAGATTTCTTTCCCACAGCCATTTTCATGGGTTTAACTTTAAAGGGCAACTTGGGATTTTCTACTGTCTTGCAAACAGATTTTCACAGAACTAAAACACATTTTCACTCTTACACAGTCTCCATTCCATTCAAACACACTGGAACTTATACTCAAAAATTTTTGGCTGGATGACCTAGGTCAGAACCTAACAATATTTTCACTTTGTTTGCATTTCTTATATGTACCTACTTTAAACTGTAAACATTTAAAGAATACGTCCTGCACTAGCGGGTGCATTGCCAGGGTCCGGTCTCTGCAAGCCATCTAACTGGCTGCAATGCCAATGATAATCTTGCTTTACTAATGTTACAGGGAAACCTTTAACACGTTCTTACATCCAGCTATGAAATCAAGTTCAGTTTCAGTAGCATAAGTAGCTTTTTTCCTCCCAGTAGCTTTCAAAGCCCCAACAATGACACTGTTCTGTCTAAAACCATGTCCAGTTTAAATGAGTGATTTATTACAATTAATGCAAATGGCTTAAAGAAGATTTAAAGGACTACTAGGTATCTACACTAAGTCAAATGCTCTCATTATCTGAAGAAAATTTAATTATTTTGACATGCAAATAAATGTTTGTGAACATAGAGACTCAGGAAATTTAAAATCATCTTCCAGTTACAACCAAGTACTTAATGATATTCCAGAACAGCATTTTCAGTCTGAGAAAAATTAAACTATTTAAAACTAAATAGATTTCCATTTAAATCTCAATTTCACTTTCTGATGGACTATATTAGCAAAGAAATAGCTCACATTAGCAATAAAAGAAGCACTTAGAGCAGAAAAGTACTCATAGGACAATTAGTAAATGTAATGATAGGCTCAGTCTTGTAGAAAGCAAAGAAGAAAATTTTCCCAAAGATGCCCAGGTTAGACGTGAGATACTTGATACAACTGCCTCCCCTGCCGGTGTAAATCCAGAGAAGCCCCAAAGTCAGCTCACTGCCTATTTCTGCACAGTTGCTGAAGAGGAAAGCAGAGGGCAGAGAGAGGAGTCAAACTCAGCAAAAGTGGAGTTTTCCGATACTTCTACCACAATTCAATAGAGGAAAAGGAGTGGGAGAAGAGGCCCCAGAAAGTGGTCTACTACAGAAATAATATTCAACGAGAAGGAAGTTTTCTCAACACAGAGAAAGTGCCAAAGAAGTCATGAATGGCTGAGGTCACTCCAAATCTCTGCGAAGACAGGTTTCAGTTAGTCACATTAAGAATGCACATAAGTGCCTTGAAAAGTAATGAGCTCTCATCTGTGAAGTCCTCAAAAAATATCCCAAGTCTAGAAAGCCATTACTCTGTTATGCCAGAGTAGTCTCTTCTTCAAGGGAAGGCATGTGTCACCTGTGAGGAAATTTGAGAATTCTCCTCACCAGTGTTGTCCTACTTCTTCAATCAATCGGCACCATCAATAAAATCTTGACAGAAGGGAACACACAGGAAGATGGGCAAATTGTCTTTACCCAGAAGTCTCCCTGACAAGGAAAACAAAAATTCTGTCTAGTTCTAAGAGTGAGCATATACTGACATCAAGTGGTAAAATAAATCTCCCTTCCTAATTCCCTGTAGGGTTTGAAACAGTTTACAGTTTGTGCCATCTCTCTTCATCTCTTTGAAGGTAATGACCATTTACTGAGTACTTTACCCTGCACTTCTTCACTGAAGGCTTCACAGTTTGCTCTAATGAGGGGAAAAATAAAAATTAAAGGGTGCAATTACGCATTTGCCAGTAGATGTGAGCTCATTCATATGACAGCTGTCTGTCACAACTCATAACCACAACCAGAATAATGGATAATGTGCATTTTGCTCACTTAGATAAAACAATTATTAGCTCTAATCGTTAACAACATGATGCATAGGTTAGACATGAGAGTGGCTAATCAATCTGACTGAAACTGGGGATATCACAGATTTAGGGAGCAGATCAAAGTAAAAGCTTCCAGCAAATAACAGCTTTTCCAGCACATTTCAATTTATACCATGGGTTCTGAATGGGGGGGCAAGTCATGAGGCTCTTAATTACCTGACAAAGCTGTAAAACAAATCTCCATAGCACTTGCTAAATATGTAAAGGAAGAATGCTCTTTAATATGTAAATCAGAGCCAATAGCCAAGACTAAAGTACTCCTTAATTGTGAAAGGAATTTGGAACCCCAATTTGTATTCAAAAATACAAACTGTGCATCTCTTCAGCACACAGCAACACACACCTTCTTTCCAGACTGTACACATCCATAGATACAAATAGACAGCTCTATATACCGATGCACAGTATCTGAGCTACAAGTAAGCATGCAAATTTCTAGAAAAATAGTCTCAAATCACAGCATCATTTACACTTCAGACCTCCATTATCAACATCTACATCTTGTATCAGAAAAGGAATGTCCCCTCTATTTTCCACTAATGAGTAATAGTAATCCGCTAATCTGGATTACTATGTCCAAATTTGTGGTCCCAAGCATGGGAAAAACATCGATGCCCTGGAGTGAACCCACTGGAGGGTCACCAAGTGATCAAAGGCTACCATGGCAGATATGAGGAGAAGCTGAGAGTTGGGTTTGTTCAACCATTAGAGGAGACAGGGCAGGGGCGACTTTAATGTTGGAAACCAACACATCCAAAAAAAGTTCATAGTGGGTGCTGTCAGACACTGGAACCTTTAGAGGTTGTGAAATATCACATCCTTGGAGATGCTCAAAACTCAACTGAGCAACATAGTCTAATTTTGAAGCTGGAAGAGACTTTGAAGCCAGACATGCTTTGAGCAAGGTGTCAGGCCAGATGACCTCCAGAGGTTGCTCCCAACAAATTATTCTGCTATCTGATATTTTAATACTTTCTACTACATTGCTACTACAGGTGTTCCCCTACAGAAAATAAAACATCTAATGCATAAACAAACAAACAAACTGAAAATATGCTACTTTAGGTAATGTATGACAATTACTGTTATAGATCTCCAAACTCTCCAAGATAAGCAATAGTAAACTCAACTGGAAGGAAATGTATCACACTGAAAATACAGTCCTCTCTCAAATGCATTGTCTGGCATTTAGTCTGGTTTTTGTGACTCTTAATTAGCTTTTTTTTCTATGCTTACACTAGAGCTCTATATAAAATATGCTGAACATGCCTCAGAGCTACATCAAAAATAAGTTTACATAGAATCCACAGTGAAACAAATTAATCTCTGGCACTATCTCATGTGTGCAATGACGAAAGGGCTGAATATAATCCAAGCACATATAATTGCTACAAAGCCAGATGCAGCTCCATTTTTGAGTCCCCTATTCCCTGAGTTTCTTGCCACTTTCCAGGCATGGGACTCTTGGTCAGGCTCCAATTGTTCAATTACTGCATTTTCCCCAGAGCTCCAATTCTTTCTTATTTCATGGGTTTTCAACGTGACACCCTGTGGACTGTACTTGTGTGGCCTTAATTTCAGCTTTCACACCAAGTTCAGCTAGCAAATTCTTGTTCTCCACTACCTGTATCACCCCAGCCATGCTGAGTTTCTTATTGTGAAGGAATTGACATCAAAGACTGTTTCAGTGGAAAGGACTGCAACCGCCACAATAAATGGTTGGAGCCATGGACATGCATCACCTGCTCTTACAAGGCATAATTTACCAATAGCTATGTGATTACAATGGACAGTTTCCTGCTCCAGAGACAGAATGCTTTAACACTGCAGCTAGTACTACCGTCTTTGGTACGTGTGCTGACTCTTTAATGATGAGTACTTTTCAATATGCAAGTGGTAATGCAAATAATGGCTTAGTTATACACAAAAAAAGACTTTTCAATGTTATCTCATGTTCCCAGTGTAACAAATGTCTTGTTTAATTGCACTGAAATGTGAAAATATTTAAAGTTTTATATAATAATAAAAATAGAAAGCTGTATATTAAGCAAAGTAAATGCAATCTTCCAGAAAAAGGGGAGAATGGACCCAAAATAAACAACCTAGCATTTTATATCAGGACATGAAATAATTTTTCTTAGGATCATGAACAATAAAGTATATTATTTCCTAATAGATGAACCTGCGTGCCAGCATTTGTGAAAGAACGAAGCACTATATTATGCCAAAATTACACTTATATGTTACCCAAATCACCTTTACCTTAAATTAATAATTAAAGCTACTAATACCTCTAATCAGGATTCTAAGACTGTTCAGATAAACTTCCAAGACAATCAGATCTTCCTATCTGGTTCTACATTATATACAGGCACATAGCACTGTAGACATAGAAGGTATCATACAAGGGAAATTAAAAGCCACTTTGATTTTAATCTCAGAATCATCTGTTGTTCAATTCATTTAATTAATTAAACTAAGTGATCCCTGTACCATCCAGAATTCCCTACCATAACACTTATTTACTCCAAATAGAATGTCAAGGAGAAGACATTTCACTAAAAACTAGCTAAATACTGCAGGCCAGAGTGAATTAAAAAGGGCAGTTTCTGTAAGAGAAATGAGCTTCCTTCTTCATAGCAAATATTTTTTTATTATGCAGGTTCCCAACCACATATTGTCACTTTACTTCTCAAAGTGAACTTATTTTCCTAACAGTATTATAATGAATCATTTGAAAACTTGAAGCCTGCAAACCTTACTAAAACTGCTTATTACAACACATTTTCCTTCCTTTTACATTCAATCAAAACGCAGAACAAAACTTTTGTTCTCCGCTAACAAAAATTACCTTTCACATCTCATTTGAAATTCTTCACATCTAATATCTCACATACCAGGACACTGGATTTTACTCCTCTGTGACACTGAACTACCATCACTGCTTTCACATGCACTGAATAAAAAACGCAGATTCACACTGAAAATTACTTGTTAATGATGCAAGGCTGTTCATACCTTTTCCTGCAAAATTCAACACAGTGTTTAGTGCTGTTTTCTAAACTTCCCTCATGTCTTCTCTTATCCCTGCCAAGACAAATGTGCCAGAAGTATACATACAATGCCCCAATATTCTTCACTAACCAAATAAGCTTTCTTCCCTTACTCCAGAACCACTTTTTCTCAGATAATGTCAGTTGTGTGTTAAACCACTAGGATAAAGCCACTGTCCATTATATTCAAAAAATCATGGCAGTCAGATGAAGCTCTTGATGACTGGAAAATGGGAAATATAACCCCCATTTTCAAGAAGGGGGAAATGGATGATCCAGGTAAAAACAGACCAGTCAGTCGTACATCTGTGCCTGGTAAAATCTTGGAGCAGATTCTCCTGGAAACCATGTTAAAGC
>JAVHNF010057529.1:23804-33965 GCA_034783455.1 Micropsitta finschii
GCCTTAAAGAAATGTACAGAAACACATGGGCTGCAATTCTAATCCCACCTCTGTTCACTGCAGAAACGTATTGTCAGGCAAACACAAACTCTTTCTGAATTCTCTGACATCACTGCAAATGAGTTTTGGTAAGTGTGCAGTCTTTAGGATTTCGACAGAGATTTTCTGTTAACTGATATCAAACGTGAGTATTCACAGCTCTACTTTTTTTTTTTTTCTCAGAGCAATGCACTGAGCTATGAAATTTCCATTTCAAACTCATAAGATTATTTTTGCATCTTAAGAACCATTGGTATTATTTCCCCTGTTTCACAGTTTGGCATATGCTCATCCACTTTGTAAGTCGTTTCAGCTTTTGGGCACATAGGAATTCTGCCACACATACTGCCTCCCAGTAGCCCTCATTCCTTACAGAAACTATAAAGGCTGTTTCTGTCAGTTGATCACTTTTAAAAATACATCTTTTTCCTCTAAGTACCATTAACTTCATTCTTTTTTTTTCGCGCTGGAGGGCAGAGCGTGCTCGCTGTGCTTCTGAGCAGCACAGGATTTCCTACATGTCACGGATACCTGAACACTCTTATACACAGGGTCACAGACACCTCTTAGACAAGTACAAATAAGAGAGAAATGAAAACCCAAAAGTTCCTACTGCTTATTTTTACATACTTCCATAGATTACCTACAGACAACTCTCCACGGATCAAAGGATTGTCAGCTGTTTGGGAATAACTGCAGTGAAGCAGTCTCAGACTTTAGCCACCTTCATGTTCTCCACACTGAGGACAGGACCACGATGCAGGTCCGTGTGTGGAAAGAACATTCTGGCCCTGCACAACACTGCTGATGTTCTGGTTTATTCTGAGACCAGCACATACAGGAGACCTTCTCGAGCTTTTGCCACTGGTGTATGATTTTTATGAAAATACATAGCAATGGAAGACCTGCACAGGGCACTAGCGCTCTGTAATGCCATCATTTCACACCTGCATCAATATACAATTGAACTGGGGCAGAAGGTCGATGACCCAGGGCCAGTCATCCAGTTTGAGCAAAACCAAGTCCTTTTCAGTATTTCGTCCCTTCCTGCCCAAATCCATTTTGGACTGAGCTCTTAACAGTGAGTCATCATTTTCATTCCTCTTCCCTCCTTGTCCTCCAGCATAATAATTCATTTTGCCTTTTGATAAATAGAAATAAATCATTTCCACATTAGAAAAACTAAAAATTACTATAAGTGGAGAATAGATTTATGACATTATTCATGAGTCCCAAATGAATGGAACATTTCAAAACTTTGCTTTAACAGGGTTCATAATGAAACACTGGTGTCAGATTTTGGCTATAACAGCATGAACAGTCCTGATACAGTAAGTTCTCATTCAGTGACACATGAACCTTGATATTATCTGACCTAGTACTTATTCACAGTAAGATACAAAATCTTTCTTTCATGATTATATATCGTAAGAGTCACAGCCATACAGAAGTCACACAAATAAAACAACTCTGAAGACTGGATTTTCCCCAAGCCACCACCATTCACGTCATTCATCTTTTAGCTCTTGCCAACAGAAACACATGACTATTTACAGTGGGGGAGAAAGAAAGCCTTCCTGCTGGGCCATATATTCAGCAATGTTGTAATCTGTCTTCAAACTGCTAAACCAGTTCACAGTCACTCCTGTCTCTCAGTCAGCAGCTACGCAAAAAAATGTTTCAGTACATCAGTTAATAACATCACTCTGAAGACCCGTGTCTGCTTTCCTAAAATGTAAATGTTTCCTTTTAAAAAGCACGAAGACGACCATCAGTCAGTGTACCAACACAAAGACATCTTGCTGGGCCTGAATCAACTGAGCTAAAACATTTGCACAGTATTTCATAATCAAAGAAATGTAACTCTTTGACAGTCCATTTTATGAAAGTGAATCACTTAAGGTACAGAAGGAGTAAGTTCAGTCAATTTGAAAGCAGCTTCAGATTTTTTATGTCATACTACTCACCTCTGAGCATGACTCATAGGAAAGCTAAGTGTCCACAACTGCAACTGAAGACAATGAATGCACTGAAAACAGGTCTAACATATCCAGATGCTGCTGTCAGAATGGATATAGTAATTTCTCCACCATTTACATAAGAAACACGCAAAAGAACCACTCTATATTCCTAAAGCACATAGAAAATAAGCCTCCTTAATTCTTTTTCCTGTGTCTTCAGAAGTATCCTATTTTTATTTCACTGATCCCTTCTAGGCTTGTAAGAATCTATCCGAAGAAAGACCTACTCCAAACCATCTATTGCAGTAACAATCCTACAGTCAAGGATGTAACTAGATGATCTTTAAGGTCCTGTCCAACCCAAAACCATTCTATGATTCTATGATTTGCCTCTGGGATATTAAGATACCAGATATTTAGATTTCATAATCCAAAACCAAGTACCATAAAACATTGCAACTTAATTCTGAAACCTTAGAGTAGAATTTATTTTTATAGTATGTGTCTCTGCTGACACTCCTCAACAATTGTAAAGATCCTTGCTGTTACAGTTTTGGAAATGAACAGAGTGAAAAGACAATGTATGATAAGTTACACTATCAGTGATAGTCCTTATGAAGTTAATTAAGGAGTAGATGGGTAACATGAATAGCGTAGAAGTACCTCATAACACTGAGTCTGGGAGGGAAGCGCTATTCATGCTGTGGAACTACAGCCTGGGAATTCAGAAGCTTCTGTCTTTGTATTCATTTTTGCCATGCTCTTTTGCACCATTCTCAATTGTTTTTACCCAAATGGACTGTCCTTAAGGGGAGGCCTTCTCACTTCAGTTTATGAACAAAATCACTTGGATTCAGACAGAATTATTACTTTTATGAAGAAAAACTTGTCATGGAGAGTTTTGGGACATTTGTGTTAAGGCTTTGTACATGCTTGTGGCACAGATCATTGTAAGGAAATTATAAAACATCTCTATGGCACTATCTAGACAGAACACAACTAATCTGCAAGTCAATTTTCTTTTCTGGTACACTAGCATGTAAAAGATCCTCACAAAGAAACTGACAGATCCATCCTCAAGAAGTCTTTCCTTGAAAGACAAAACGCAACTAATCACCATGGCTGGCCTCACATAGTCTTTTCTGCAGGTAAATTACAGGAAAGCAAATAAATGAATTAGTAACCAAAGTTGCAACTTCCCCAGTGTGATAAACAGACTTTTTCTATAAAGAAAGAAAGAAATATACCTGTCTGCTTATTTTCCTCTGAGAATTGTAGAAACCAAAAACCACCTTAAGTTACTGATACATCGTTCTTCATAAGAATATAGTAAGCGATTTTCCATCATTATAACATTACGTTTCTTCTTCCTTTTTAGTGTGTATTTGCTATACTTATCTAGGTAAGATATAAAGATTGTATAGATATCAAGACCATGACACAACTTTGCAAGTGTTTGAAAGGAAAAACTGAACAATTTTCTATTCTGTGTGAAAATAATTTTGCAACGTCTTTTTCTGGATAAACAATGCTTCATACTGAAGCATATGTTATTCTCAAATATTATTAGAGATGCCTGTGCCAGTATGTGGAAAGACCAGGAGCAGGGGCATCCACTGGTTAGGCTGTGTGTGAGCTCAGCTACCAGGGGGCTGCACATTGTATACATATATATATTTCTGAGTACCAGACCATGACCATGATCAGCCAGAGGGGGTAACAAGGTGGTGTTGTTTGTGCTTGTGAGAGTGCTGAATGTGTCCATCTGTGTTGACCTATGTGCCAGATCTGGCTGTATGTGTTGTATGTGTGTTTGTGTACCTATTGGGAAGGCATGCTTGGCCTTGTTACCAGCTGGACATGAGAGGAAGGAGCTGTGGCAGCCCCACATCTATCTGCTGGATGTATTACCTTAACTTTCTGAGAGTAGGTCCTGTGTGTCAAATTGAACATATGCATTCTATGCATATAATACTGTGTCTCATTGTACTTATAACTAAGCACTTAATAAAATAACTTGACACTAGAATATGAAAAAAAGCATTTACTGAAAAATGTTTTCCCCTAAAATACCAAGGGAAATCTTTCACTTTAACCAGTCCATACTATCTGTACACAGAATAAAAAAAATCCCAAACCAATATTCCTTTTAGCATTTGTGGGAAACAAGATGTTTTAAATATACTGATATTCTTTACAAAATTCCCTTTTCTCCACTTCACTATTTATAAAGAAAATGCAGAGGCATTCTAAAGAGAGGGACTTGTCTGTTATATTTAATAATGAAAGTATTTACATTGCAAATAAGCTAAAACCAGCAACATTTCTTAATGAATTTCTTTTTCCTGTTTTTGTTTTATGTGTACTTACATTCAAGGCAGTTGGTCCTGGAGGTCCTGCATCTCCCTAGTTAAAACAGTAACTAGTAAATATATCAGCAATTTTTTGGTTACACATATTTAATCTCTGGGCATTTTAGAGGTTATGAACCACTGCAGAAGAAAATTCATTATAATCATCAAACATGCTCTCATTATGAAAATATATACATAAAGCAATATTCTTTTTTTAGTAATTGCATAGAAGTACACTGTTCACCACAGGTTAAATGGGAAAAAAATGGCAGGCCTCTGCACAAATGAATCACAGCTTACTGCCCTGGACACTTAGAGAAAGCAATCCTTCAAAACATGTTTGCATATGCTAAGTTGCAAGTTACAGCTTACACGCACAAGGTGGCCGTGAAGCCAGTGTGACAGCTCACATATGTAAAGACATCTGAGTGCATAAAACGTTCACAGAATTAAATTGCCACAGTATGATTTGCACTGTGAGACATTCAGGTTCAATTCATAGGAACAAATCAGAGCATTCGGAGAGCGAGATTATTCGAACAAAGCAGGCAGTGAAGGCAAAACTGAGACCTTGACAGTGCAGGGTCAATAGGTGGGAAAACAAGTGGCCTCACCAGAGGACAGCTGATGGGAGACCTCACTATGCATTCTTCCCTCCCTCCGTGTCGGCACCCCATCGTGATGGTGAGAGGGAATTCCTCCTAACAGAACAGAGGCCAGGAATGCCTCCTAATTTATTGTGATTGTAGAGTACCCATAGGAACTGGAAATCTGTAGAACCAACAAATGATAAGACAGTGTATGCTTGAAAGTGACTGTGCTATCTTGGCTCCTTCAGGGTCCTTGGGCTGACAAGGTTGACCAAAGTGTTTGTCAGGATGGAGCTGCTAATGAATCAAGCTGTATCCTCACCAGTGGCAATGAGTTTGGTTTCACTGAGGACTAAATTCTTCATTAAACAAGTTCTAATCTTGCCACAGACCCTATAAATGTTTCCCCAAACCAAAGCTCTGCACGTGGTGGCTTCTGAGGGATGCTGTGACCAGGAACTCTGGTAGAGACACACTGTGACACTGCAGAGGGCAAAGAGCAAGCACTTGAGGATGAGTAAGGAGCACAGTTGCCAGCTTGAGCTCACTTTTTGGGTGCAGGTGGCAAATGTAGGAGGTGTCTTTTTGCCTGGAGTTTGTATTTGTCCTTTCCAGGCTTACACTGCTGGCTTTTCCCATTGGTTCCATGTCTACTCAAGTCTTCTGGGATGCTTTCACCCTTCCCCTCTTGTGGTGTTGGGAGTTATTTTCATCCTGCCTAATGGTTCTTTGACAGTCTAAGTTCTTTTGGGTCAGAATGGGGCTTTTTTGTTGCTTTCTAAGGCGAGTCACTTGGCTGTTTGGTGCCTCCACCATTCTGTCTGCATGTCTGAGAATGAGAATACTCATTTGGTTTGCTTTTCCTTTGGGAAAAGAACTCCAGAAAGGAAGCTCCTACTGTTCTGCTGTGTTCTGGGTTCCTGGAAAGACTCCTGTCAGCCCTGCCAGAGCTCCTAGGCTGTGTCTTAATATCTTCAGCACTGGTCTAACCTCCACTTCTCCTGGAAGAGGGAAACGGGGTTCTTCCACTGCAGTAGCTGTTTCATTCAGAGCAGAAGCTCCTGTGTTATGTCTCATGCTGTTTGGCCAACACTAGCTATGGCAAGCCTCTCTTTTAACCCATGTTAAAACTGAGGTTTGGAGCTTTTGTGTGCTGCTAAGAGGAGGAGATACCAGTTGCCAGCAGAAACCTCCTTCCCAGGCTTTTCTCTGTGTGCACACAGTTAAACCCAGCCGTTGGTTTTACTGACTATAAATGCTGAATGTAAACGAAAAGAGTCAACTCTTAACCTGTCGTAGCTCCGTGGTTTAGAAGCAACATGCGGTCTGAGCCACCCTCCTCAGCGCTGCACCATGGGTTGTTTCCTAGTCCATTCACAAGTGGTGAATTCTGATACCATCTGTGCCAACTCTAAAGCTATTAAAGATGTTATTTTTATGTTCCAGCCTTGTGAATAAGTGCCCTGAGTTGTCGTTGAAGGCGATTCCCCGACGGGGGTGGTTTGAAAGGTGGCTGGAACGGAGCAAAGGGAGGTTTGGATGAGAAAGGGAAAAACAGCTGCTGCTGAGCTGGGGGAGAGGTTGAGGTGGTGGGAGCTGTTCCTGGAGCAGCCCTCTGGGTGGCACTGCTCCCCAGCGCAGAGAACGGGAAACGGCAGCTCCTGGGGCAGGTACGGATCAGGAATGACCCTTGGGAAATAACGGCGCTTCCCAGCTGATGATTGGAGTGAATCCCTTCCTGTTCCAGCTCTCTCTTCCCAGAAGATCTGGCCACAGATCCTCGTGTGTGTGAATTTCACAACGTGAGAAGCCTTTGGCTTGTTTTGCAGAACAAAGTCAGGGCTTTGGCTCCATCCGAGCTCAGTTCCAATGGGCAGAGTCTGCTGCTGTCCCGTGTGTTTGCTCCTTCTCTTATGCAGAAGCAGCAGGGGAGGAATGGGAGTGCTCTGCACCCTGACCTTGCAGACCCAGCACAGGACACCCCAAAGTCCTTCTCAGGGCTGCTCCATCCATTCTCCACCCAGCCTGTAGTTGTGTTTGGGATTGCCCTGACCCACTTGGATGAGGTTTGCGTGGTCCCACCCCTCCAGTGTGTCCAGATCCCTATGGATCTCATCCCTTCCCTCCAGTGTGTCTTGCCTCAGAGTTTTCCTATGCTTTTCCCATCTCCAAGCCTCTCTGAAGCCCTGACCAGCACCTTCTGCTCCTCCTTTGGGCATCCACGGAGCTGGGATGGTTGGAGCCAGACACATATCCATAGACCACCCCCTCCTTCCACAGCATCACCAGCAGATGGGAACTGCTGGTCACCGGGATGCAGCCAACAAGCTGGAGATGAAAGACTCCACGGCCTCATAATGAACCCTTCTCCCTGCTCCAGCGCCTTGGCCTCTGCATCACAAGTTTATTCCCCATTGGAAGCACTTGGCAGGTTCACTGCAGCAGCAGCAGCGCTCGCTCCTCGGGCACTGACACTGTCAATATTTGCCTTGGAGGAATGTGTCCAGCAGATGAAGGACCAGAGGGGCTCCTCCTCCTCTTCCCTCGTGACTTGGCTTGACTGTCCCCTCCTGGGGTAAAGGCACAGCCCCGTGTTCCCCAGCAGTCCCCTGCCGTGACTCTTGTGTCGCAATGTCCCTTGGAAGGCTCTGCTCAAGCTGATCCCCCCCCCAAAGCTATGTTGGCACATGGATGGAGCGGAGAAAAACCCTTCCCGAGAGCATCTGGAAGGAATAAAACCGGGATGGGGCGATGTGCTGCTGCTCCTGTCCTGGGAAGATGGGATGGCTGCCTGTGGCCATCAGCATCCTCAAGGAAGGAGCCTCTCCTGTTAGAGGCACTCTGAAGCAGCCGAGCTCTGCAGGCTCTGGTTCCCATTAGATGAGGGTGCAGGTGTTGCTTAGAAAGCCAGGCTTGATTTAGTTCTTTATCACATCATATCCTTTGTATTCCAAAGTGGCTGGAGCTGAGCCGCCTGCTTGGCATGGGAAAATCCCTGGATTTAGGCCATTCCCTGCTCTGCCTGGCCTGGATGAGAGCATGGGGATGGCCAGAGCAGCTCACCCGAGGCAGAGCCCGCTCCTGCAGCCCTTCAAAGTTGGGAAGCGTGTTTATTTCTGGGATATCAGGTTTCCGGCAGGAAGGCCGACAACTGCCAAGGTTTTTATTGGATCCTAGTGAAAGGAATTTAGAGAGTCCTGTGCTTGTTGGCTTTCCCCCCTCTCCTATGCCTGCAGCGGTTAAGGAGCGCTTTTACCTTTGAATGGGAGCGAGGGGCACAAGGATTTGGCATCCGGCACCGGCACGTCCATGGTGATGGAGTTTCAAACAGGTTGCCTTGTTGTCTCCCGGGCCGGAGGCATCAGGAGGGGTCAGGGCTGGAAAAGCACAGGGAGAGAGGGGCTTGGAAGTACTTGAAAGAGCCTGAACTCCGCCGGGCTCAAAGCATGTGGGAAGCGTTGCTTGAGCTCCTCTCCTCGTGGCGGGGCTGGGGCCGGGTATTTCACATTCGTTCCTCGGTTTGGCCAAGGTTTTGGCTGTTCTTGGGGGTAATTTTAGGGGAGGTTCCAACGCTGACGGCCTCGGGCAGGGGCTTGATTGCTTCAGCGTGTCCTGGAGGCTGCTCTGCTTGCCCTCGGGTGCTGCCAGCACTGAGCAGCATCCTCCAGGACCCCCCGAGATCCACGCCAAGCCCCGTTCCTATCCACACACAGGGAGTTCTTGGCTTAATGCTGAGGTTTCCTTCCAGTCCTGGGGCAGGGGAAGCAGAGGGGCAGCACCTGGGGTCTGGGGCAGGGTCAGAGCTGCCCTTGGTAGGAAGAGGAGCATGTGCTGTTAACAGTCCATTAAGGCAATGCAGAGTAACCCAGGGTGAGCAGCAGGGCTGCCCATGGCAAGGTATGAGCCCAAATCCACTTGAATTCCCTCCAGGCACTCAGCATCACAACATTGGGCCATTCCCCTGCTAAAATCCTGTGTCCTGCTCCCAGATCTCGCACTCAGCACAGGCTCTTCAGGTCCCTGCAGGCGCTGGGGTCCTTGGAGACAAGGATTCCTTAACGCAGGGCTTGATCCAGCCCAAGGAGCCCTTTGCACTGCAGCGTTTTGGGATGCTCCTGCTTGCTGCTGCACTGGATGTGCTGGGAATGCCTAGGTCCAGCATCAACCAAGGGGTCTCTTCTCCCCCTTGGTGGGGAGCCTGCAGAGGAGGAGGGATGGGTTTGGGGAGGGGTTTCGTATGGAGCAGATGCTCGCAGGATCTCGGAGCGGATGCTGGACACAAGTGGTTTCCTGTTGCTCTTCCAGCTTCAGCTGCAGGATCTGGGACCAGCATCCTGCAGCACAGGGCACAGGAGGGTAATTCCTGCAGTGGAAAAACAGAGCCCGGGGTGGAGAAGATGCGGGTTCACTGTTAACTGTTGGTTCTTTACTAAGATGAGGCCACTCTCCAGGGCTCTGGGGTCCGACGGATCCATATAAGCACATGTGGAAATGGAGCTTGTGCTGATGGATATCTCTGCCATCTCCTCTTCCCAACGGCCACCGCGTTGTGTTTGTTTGGAGAAAGGAGCAAATTTCTCTTCCCCTCCAGGAACGATTGGTCCTGGAGAGAAACCACATTCCCGAAGTGGCCTCTCGTCGTCCTTCCATGACCCTCTTCCTCTGCGCCCTGGCACGGGGTCCTGGAGACTTCATTGCTTGCTTTTGATCCCTTTTGATTTGAAGCTGCAGTGAGCCGTGGCCTCCAAGCTGAGCCCAGAGCGGGGAGAGGGGACGTGGCAGGGGGAATGGGAAGCTCAGTATTGAACTTAGTGTGGAAACCACTGAGGCAAACAGGGAAGCAAGAAGGGAAGAGCATTCACTGCGGGGCCGAGGCCAGGAGGGGATGGAGCAGCGTGACCATGCAGGGAACTGTGTGAGTTTGGGTAGGGGCTTCCTCCATGGTGTGGAGCTCCCCAAATCCCCCACATACAGAGCGCTGATGGGACCCTGTGTGTGCCACCACCCTGGGCACAGCATTGTGCAGCACTGAGACATTGCACTGGACCCCAGGGACCACATGCACAGAGGGACCTCACATGAGGACCCTATGGACCGCATGCAGAGGGGGCACCACATCAGAACCCTATGGACCGCATGCAGAGGGGGGCACCACATCAGGACCCTATGGACCGCATGCAGAGGGGGCACCACATCAGGACCCTATGGACCGCATGA
>JAVHNF010057538.1:0-15948 GCA_034783455.1 Micropsitta finschii
GAAGCTCCTCAATCCCTGCAGGGCCCAGGGAAAGTGAAAAAACACTTTTCCTGAAGAAAAGCAGCCAAGTGCACAACAACAAGGATAATCCTCTAGGTGGCATCCAGAATCCCCAAACTTCACATAGAGCTTTTCCAGGGGTGTGCAGAACCTTGCCCTTTGCCATCAGGATACATGGAGGGGCTGGATGTTACCATAGCTAATAACCATCACACTTCCGCAGCTCCTTCATCTGGTGCCAAGCTCCTGGCAGTTTAAACCGAGTTCATTTAAAGGCAATTGGGTCTTAGGAAAAGGCAAATGTCTAAGGAAAGAATACACAGTGTTTTGCAGGAATACTCCTCTGTGTTAGAAACTTTCCTCATATATATTAGGAACTGTTTGGCATCAGTGAGTCGGGGTTAGGAAACAAGAAAGTATTTGTCAAACAACTTTCCTAATAGCATATTTTAATATCACAAAGGAATGAAGTAGCAAATACTATGTCTTGCTCTGTTAATGATTATGGCTATTCCAGACCAGCCTGTGAATCCAGTGCCCTAAAACTGCCTAATTCCAGGTGTTTCAAAGGGAAATAAAAAGCCCATAGAGAGGATAATTATGCAATAACCTTTCCCTATGCAAAATTTCCTCCTAATGTGCTTAGTTACGTCGTGAATCATAAATGCTTCCAACCCTTCTAAATTTTCATTGTGTATATATACTGCCTGTTATCATTTCCATTATTCACGGTCGCATCCTGGCCCTGCAGAAGTCAGTACAAGTTCACCGTGGCAGAACAAGGATGCAGCTCCTCACTTTTGTCAGGACTCTTTCCAGCTCTTGGCTCCAAAGCTGCACCGTCACTATTCCCACAGCTCAGTCTGAGTTGCGTGGGTGTATTAAAACACCCATTAAATGAGACGGAAATGTTTCTGAAATGCAAAAACATCACTGGTAAGGTCCATCCTTTCTTAACCCACAACTTCTACACCACCTAACAGCTCACAAGCTGTGAGCCCCACTCCATCCAACCCATACCTATCCATACATGCACCCTTACTGAGCCAAGATCCAGGACAAATGCTGAGGGCTGGAACTATGCAATAACAGTGGCCACTTCTGTTTTCTCTTTGGTTCTGAGCTAACTTGAATGAGTTGGAAACAGAAGCTGACTTCCTAGGCAGTTCAATGCTTGCTCCTTCCATCGAACTTCAGAGCATCAGAGGACAGTTACCTCACATTTCTGAACTTCCTATTTATGTACATGTTGTTAAGATTTATGTTAAGAAACAGATGACAACAAGCAAGAGAATTAATGTGGATGTTTAATTTCCATTCTTTCAGTGAATGTCTGTTTCCTAAATAATTTTGATACTGAAAGTTGCTAGCTATAAACCTTATTCTCAGACACATCTCAGCTATGGATGAAAAAGGGGTCTCCATTTTTTCAGGTTATGATATACAGGCACAGCAGGCAGGGCTTTTGTTACAGGTGGGGAGCTCCATCTCTGGAGTATCCATTTCTGAATCTGAAAGGCCTGCTTGTGTCTACTTTTTCTGGGTTTCTATACTCATGTTCAAGAGCATGAAAAGAGGGAAGAATTGAGAAAGGCTACGCTTTTTTAGTTTACTTACAAACCAGTCAGAAAAATATGATTAATGATCAGAAAGGTGAAGATTTCAGCTGAGAGAAGGATGAAAACACTAATTCTATGAGAACATGACTGTTATTAAATTCAAGCAGCAGGGCCCTTTTCCCCATCTTCCTCCACCACAACACATAAGATTCACACTGTACTTTCATATTGCACCCCTGAGCATTGCAAAGTGTTTTTTGATTGTCCTTCACCTTTTAAGCTTCGTGTTTCAGGCTCTTTTTCTCTTGAGACTGCTCCTTTGTCAAATCACAAACTGTGAAACCGTGTGTTTTGCTGGTGACATTTGTTTTTATTGTAGTCTAGGTAAAGTAATTTCCTATGGAATTAGCAATGCCATTTATGTGAGGGCTCAGTTTGTTCCACAGAGAACTGAACTCTTTGGAAACAGAATTCCATTTTTTTATCACTGGATTTCTTCTGGGGGGAAGCTCAAATTCATGATACAGTTTCTGTCATAGCTGTGTGTAACCATGTGCCTTATCTAGGCACGTGTGTATGTTTGTACCAAATGTTGTGAATCATCTTTTTAGCCATTTCCAGTCATGATCTGAGGTTTTATATGATTACAAAGGCAATTAATGTTTAAGCATCACCTCATCCTCAAGGTTTTGCTTTTGTTTTGCAGTGCGCTTTTTACAGAGGATTACCCTGCAAGGGATTATCCTCTGAGTTACGTTTGCCATCCATTCTTAATGTCTGAGATCACTTGCGCTTTGATGTCTCTTGCTCTCAACTTGATACACAGCTACTGCCTTACAGTTCACTGGCAGCAGGAAAGGACAACAGGATAATGGAAAGGCTTGCAGCAGAAAGAAGGCTGTATGAATGTGTCTCTCTGCCAGCCATGTTCTGGTTGCATCCTCCATGTCCTGTATTCCTGGACATCGTGTGACCAAAATAATGAAAAATAATGAAGTACAATGGTTGGTTTGGTGAGAAAAGGTTGTTAAATTTAGGCAAGTGGGATAAATGTGAAGAGTGACAGCTACCTTATTATTATATCAGTTCTGGACTCAGTGCAAAGCTAGGGGCTTGTATTTTCTGTAACTTGTAGCCTTTATGAAGTGCCAGTGAACCAAAAGACAAATTGCTGCAAGATGACAGTGCTCTCTAATAGTGTGTGTCTTGAAAGGCATTACTGAGCAAGTTCATATTTTCAATTAACTGCATTAGTGAAAAGATAAATGGAGGCAGAAGAATCGCTGCCCCATTATCTATTCACCTGTTCACTGGAGATTCATTTTCAAATAGGCTTAGGGGTATTGACCATAACATAAAACCCAGACATAAACACAAGAAAAATGAAAGGCTAGACAATCTTTCACACTCCATTTATCCTCTTACACTGCTTTTAAAGTTCAGTCACAGAAGCTAGACTCTGTAAGATTTTGAGGGCATAGGAAAACTTTTTCTTCTTCCTCTGCCCTAGAAAACAAGTATTCCTTTAGTTTTCATATCTGCAATGGCCCTCACCTACTGAAAATAAAACTAGTTTTACTTTTTGAAGAGTGAGGAAAACGTTCTGTATAATTTAGTTAGCATATACAAAATATAGCTACGTAATATTTTTTAGCAAGTATAGCCCATATTAGGGATGTAACAGTTACATGGCCTTTTTTGCCTGTTGACATATTCCTCAGCAGGGAGAGCAAGAACAAATACTGGAAAAGAAAGCATATGTCTAAAACAAAGAGTAAGGCTACTGCTATAAATATTAAAAGTACTTATGCAGATGTAACATAGCTGCTAGTGCAGGGAAAGCCAATGCGGAATGGAGGAAAGGGAAAACAGTGTGTTGTATTACAAGACAGTAAATGCAAAACCATTTTCCATTTTTCCCCATGCAGGGAGGAAGAACAGGATGGTTACTTTGGGCATTCTTTGTGAAGAGAAGTGACCCTCCCATGTAGGGATATCACAGGTGTAAGCAGGAGATGGAAACAGCACTTCTGAGGCTTTGATTTTCTTCTTTCCCTGTTTGAACAGCAGGCACTGATCTAGATCTAGGCACTACCTCTTGGGTGTACTTGTAAAGGAGTGCGCAACATCTTAGCCATTGTCAGACGCAAAAGCAGGCACAGCAGGAATATATATGGTACCCAAAGAAGCCTGGGCATTGGCGTGACCTGGTGTTCCTCAAAGCTGGTGGATGCTGAGCCACATGCTTAAAAGTGATTAGGGGAGAACTGCCAGACAAACAGCCTGACCACTTAGGCCTTGTTTCCTCAGGAGACATCCAAATTTTTCCATACAAGCTGTGGCTACCCCATCCCTGGCAGTGTTCAAGGTCAGGTTGGATGGGGCTTTGAGCAATCTGGTCTAGTGGAAGGTGTCCCTGCCCATGGCAGGGGGTTGGAACTGTCTGAGCTTTAAGGTCCCTTTCAACCCCAACCATTTTGTGGTTCTAAATTTGACAGTACTTTTTCCCCCTGATTTTTCCTATCTCACAAAGCTGGTAGGAGCCTGAAGGACATGGGAAGACCAAAAGGTTTCAGACATTTTTTTCTCAGAGAGACACCAGTGTAACCAGTGCTCTGTAAGTGTCAGAAATGATCAAGTGCTTCTTAAGGACTTGAGTCCTTTGCTCGCTCTCTTGCCCAGTGAGCTGAGACACACGTGACCTATGGTGAGGCTCAAACTATGCATGCCTTGCCTGACCAGATGGATGCCACCAGATTAGGTTACATGACTGAGCTCTGTTTGTCTTCTGCACTGGCACTTTACTTTAGGTGCACTTCCTTTACTCAGCTGCCAGTTTCCACAAGACTTGTGAAAACACCATTTTCTTTGATATTTCTTCCCTTCTGCAAAATGAGCCAACAGATTACGAAACTGCCAGGGAAGGTTTGACAGCAGGGTGGATGAGGACAAACCTCATTCACTTTAGAGAACAGACAAAAATGGCAGCTGATTAAGAATGGAACAAGCGCAGCATGTTACGGCCGTTGTCTGCTCCCCATGCCTCATTTTTCTGATTCATCCTGTATATATGTACATATGGGCATGAAGCCATGAAAAATAGGATGTAAGCTAGAGCATTTCGGTGTCTCTAGTATTCATCCAGGAGGCCTGTGAGATCTGAGGAGCAGAAGGTGGCAAAGGTCTCACTACTGGGGACACATGGTCCTGGTCATCCTTGATTTTCTGCTGCTGACTCTCACAAACTAATGTATGAACTTGTAGCTGTCACTTGGTCCTGGTCACCCTTCGTCTGTAAGCGTTAGGTTGCTTCCTGGATTGGCTTTAGCATGGGCCAGACTGCATCCTCTGAGGTGGTGTGCTGCATGGTTTGGAGGACTACCTGCCATATCTGACTGGCACTGTGAATGGGAGTGCATGAACTTTTGTGCCCTCCATGCAACATGGTTTTTCATCCCTACCTCAGTGGGCTTTGTACCCTCAAATACCTGTATGTGCTTTCATGGCACGCTCCAGGATGCACAGGACTTCCTACTTTGAACTGAGAAATAAATAAATCAGACCTTAAGAGTAGCATACACAATGGCCTCAATGGGCCAAAGCTACATTGCGGGAATGCAGGCAGCATGTGCTGCTTAGCCTCACAGTCAAAGAATGGTCTCTGACCCTGTTTCACTTACCATTGCGGATGCTGCCTGTGTCTCTCTACCTCTGTTTTGCTAGCAGTAAGGATAGGCTGCACATACTTCAGACTTTTTTCAAAGCAAAGTGAGGATCTTCAACTGCAATCATGGATTTGTAAGGCCAAAGCTTGCTTGAACCTGTAATAGCACAAAAAAGGCCTATCTATCTGAATGTTAATCAGATTTATTTCTTTTTTACAACCTCAACAGCTAAATATTTTCTCAGTGAAATAATAATTAAGATGCAATTAATAAAGCAATTTAGGCCAGCACTAATTATCTCAATGAGATTTTAAACCCTTGGTGATAAGGGTGCTTGGTGTGCACGCTGCCAGTGCCCTTTGGGGAGCAGTTGACTCATCATGAGGAAGGTGTGCTGGGCTGCAAGTTGCCTCTGGAAAAGCATTTACTTAGGTAGGGTTCCATGGTAGGCCAACATGAGAGCCTTTGCATGGGCTCTAAGTCAGGTGTGAGCTTTGTATGCATGTTAGCAAGGCACAGTGCAGACCAGAGGTGGTGGATCCTGCCTTGCAGTGTGGCCTGGCACAGGAAGTCTTTCATGGCTGTCTGAAAACTATAGGGGATAACTCGAGTTTTTAAGTATAGTGCAACTTTCTGAGGAGGAAATGAGCTTGATGGAGTGGTGAACCTGGCCTCCTCCAACCTCTCCTCTGACCTAAAACTCTGATAAATACTCTTATTGTAGTTATTATCCAGTAGTTGCATGTTTTCCTACTTAATACACATAATGCCTAAAAGGCAAGGATTAGTGTTTGTCACACTGTGGAAAGCATTCATTAAAAATAGGATATCTTCCCCAGCATGGGATCTGGGTTCAAAGGTGTTGGTCAGTGTTCGTAGCTCTGTTCTCACCTCTGTCATTATGTCTGCAGTTAATAACTGGTCATATTTTAGCAGAGCAGATGTGGCATCTCTCACCTGCTGAGTTTCTGCTAAAAAGGCTGTTTAGTATGTGAGATGGAGAAAGATGCACCAAACAAAACATAGGAGTCAGACTAAACCTGAGAAAGGCTGTAGATCATACTGCTTTCTACTGTTCACCATGACTTGGATTAGGCCTTTGAGTGACTTGGGAATGAAACTGGATTCCTGAAAGCTGGTGTGGATGGGATGGGTCATCATGAAAGGGACAGGAGGGGGAGAAGTCCATGGTGAAGAGGTGACTTGATGTTTCATACAAGACAGGCACTGAGGGAGACAGAAGAGACTGGCAGGAGCCAGTCAGGATGGTCATTTGTTAAATGACCACCTGAGGTTTCATAGCAATGGAGGGAGCTCACAGTGCAGAGCTCCATTTTATTTTGTGATTTTGTGATTTTTTTTTTTTCCTAGCAAAGATGCTTGTTTTTGGTGAGACAGAAGAGCAAAGGCTTCAAGGCCAGGTTAGATGGGGCTTTGAGCAACCTGGTCAGTCTAGTGTGAGGTGTCCCTGCCCACAGCAGGGCAGTTGGAACTAGATAGGCTTTAAGGTCCCTTCCAACTCTAACCATTCTATGATTCTGTGATTCTATAACCTTTTGTTACCTTCAAATTAGCCCCTGGTCTGTCAAGTCTTTGAAGAGATGCATCTGGGCTCCTTTTGGGGCCAGTACCACCATCACTGGGGGAGCCTCAGCTCAATTTTGACCCTTTCAAGCAACTTTGCTCACACCTGGGGCCAGGGTTGCCCTGGTTTTGGTCCCCGAGCTGCATTTGTGGCTACGCTGGCTAGAGGGAGATCACAAAGACTTGAGTCTCCAGCATGGTGCCTGGTGGGGAGCAGGTGAAAGAGTGGAGCTTTCTTCCTTGCGTAATGCTATGCAATTGGGTGCGCAACGGGTGTTTTATGCCTTCCTCTGGAGCATCTGGTGCTGGTCACTGTCTGAGACAGGACGCTGAGATGTATGAAGCGCCGGTCTGCCCCAGTGTTGCAATGCAGACATTGCTGTCTCCCTGGTGGGCTAGCATCCTGTGATTTCTTTCCAGCTGGTAGTGTGCCCAGGACAGTGTTTTAGCACCATCGGCTGCTCGATCCGCTCGCAGCCGTGGTGTGCCATTACCAAAAATAAAGCCATTCGAATGAAACAAGTGTTTGCAAATGAGATGTCTCTCTCCAGCTCTCTTTCTGTCTCCCTCCGAGGGTGGCAGGGCATACAAGATCAGAGGGAGGAGCTTGGCAAAGGCTGACCAGAGCAGGAGCCCTCCCTCTTTTCCCTCCTTCTCCTTCTGGGAGAAACACAAATGAATGCTCACCCTGCACAGAAAATGCTCACCAAAAAACCTGCCCTAATGGTTTCATCTGCAAAAAGAGCTCTCAGGATCAATTTCCCATCCCTTAACCCATCATCTGACATGTTGACAGAGAAGAAGAGAATCAGGAGCCAAACACAACATTAATCAGATTAGGATCTTTCTTGGGACTTCTTTATTTTTACTCCAGTTTCCCCGTTTCGGTTACTTACCTCATTTCTCCTGAACACCAGGGGCGATAGCCCAGACAATGGCCTGCAACATCCTTCATGAGGTAGACTTTCTAATCTCCAGCCCAACTGTTTACTCCTAGTTCTGGCTAGTCCCCAGCTGAAGCAGTTAGCCAGTTGGCTGGACATCTCTTTATACAGCTTATGCTTTCATCAGGGGCTGAAGTGAGCCTGCACCGTGGAGGGACATGGCAGATTTTTTTTATCCTGTTTTCACATTATGCGCTCTGAAACAGCTCAGCTGGGACAAGTTAAGTCTCAGGGGCATGTGCATTGCTGCAGAAGTGTCAAGGAAGATTAAAAACAGGCACAGAAGCTGACTGCTCGACTAACCTCCAGAAAATGCTGGGAGAGGAGCTTTTTGTCTCTGTGCTAGGTAGAAGGAGGTTAGAAACTGTGCGCAAAGACACTCTCTGCTGCTGTTTCATTCCAGAAGTGTGTCTGGAGGTTACAGCCTGTATACATGCTCTGTACTAAGAGAGAGAAGCATAAGCAAATTTTTCCCTGTAGCTGAAAAAAAAAGGCATGACATCAAGCTAGCTGTTCAGGCTAGGAAACATCACGGCAGCAGTGGTGGTATCAGCTCATCAGCACAGGTACGCGATGGAAATACCATACTGGTGCTTCTTTCAGTGTTGTCCCTGAGGTCCCTGTCCAAATGAGCAGAAGAGATGGATGTGAAATGACATCAGCATCATTTGGTTGAAAGCTGATGGGCAGGAGAAGGGAGTAAAGGGGAGATTAGAGTAGCCTGCTTGCATTTCAAGTGTATTAACGGAGGTGAAGCAGGGAGTGTTTCACATGGCACGTTGTGAGTAACGAGGAGCCAAAGACTGGGATATAGGATATACAAAAGCAAAGTTTAGTCTCAGTTTCAGGAAAGATGTTCTGTCAGCTGTTATATTGTTGACTAGCTTCCCAGGGGAAATCACGAGGACAGGATTTTTTAAAACCAAATGGGGCAAAGAATGAGAAAATGAACAAACAAAACCAGTCCCAAACTGGTCCTGCATGAGCAGCCCTTCTTTTCTGCCCTTTGTTGTTCTTGCTCCCCAGTTAATTCCTGCCCATTAACCCCTGTTTATATGAACAGCTGCAGTGTCTCAGGTGCCAATTAACATGGCATGTCCCTCTTTCTGCCCAGGTTTCCTCCTTCTCTGTACTCTCCTTTCTCCTTCCTACACTTGCTCTCTTGTCCTCTCCCACCCACTACCTGCCCTAGGGACTGAGCTGGATCTACTCCTGATTCTGATTCCAACTTTCCCTCAATTTTTTGTGACTTTCTTACTCACAAAAGGATGGCAGTGTGCCGTGTCCACACAGTAGTGGGTCACTAACCAGGAGACGCAGTTTTTCATCCCTACAGCTCCGTGCACCTGGCAAAGAGCAGGGAAGACTGTTATCCATATTTTGCTCATATGAGGAAGCTGAGAGGCAGCCAAGAGAAGAGGTTTACTTGAAGTGGCACGCTCTGTCCAGGAATGGGCTGACTCAGTTCTCTGGTATCCCATACCAAATCCTTTCCACTGGCCCGTGTTTCCCGTACTCCTGTCTGACCTATCCATCAGAAAAGTCTGTAATGCGAGAACACTTCCAGCATGTTAGGCAGTACAGAGGAAAAAACATGATACAGAGGGAGACTGGACTTAGGTGCGATGCTGGAAACTTCCCACTTCCCTCTGGATTAAGCATTTAAACCATTGTTGCCATTTCTTTTAATAAATAAGCAAGGCAGATGTAGCATTATTTACCAAGTAAGGAAGTGTCCACAAAACATTTGCCAGATTGGAAGTAATCATGTTTTTCAACAGAATACATAAAAAAACCATAAATTGGCACACATCATCTTCTCTTAAGTCTAAGCAAGAGGCACACATTTATTTCCAGTAGCAGCACACAGCATACTGACTGTAACTAGGTGAGAATGCTAAACAGACCCGCTTTCCCTGCTGCCGTCTGAAAACAGGGATAAATTCCTCTGCAAAAGACAAAAGACAGATGGTGCAGGTATTGCTAAAGCCTTGGCTTCCTGGAGTCAGAAAGCTATGCAAATTCGAAGGTTCGGAGTGTGAAAGATTGTTAATCAATTATTATCTTTATTGGGATGTTGTCGTGCTTTGCCAGTGGCACTGAGGTCTGGCAGAGAGCTTAGCCCTACAGGCAGGCAGAGTATTTTTGTGACTGTCTTAATTTATCCTTCACTGGATGAATAATGTGCTATTTCTTATGCACAGGAAAGGAAGCTAAGCTGTTGTTGTTATAGAGGTAGGGATGCAGAAAAAAGACAGAGATGGGAGCAGGGCTTCTGACAACTACTGTCTCCTGATGCACTTGACTCATCTGTGGGATGAGTGGGGAAATGTCTGAATGTATAATTGTGGGTTGGGTATTTTTAGTGTTGCATGATACACTGGCTCTGCTGTGTGAGTACTGCATCTCTGCCACTGTACCTCACAGTGATACTGCTCCAGCACTGACTGTTTGGGCCCAGGTAGCCACAAACACCATCTCTAGGCCCACATTTTGTTATGGTCTTTGAGCTCTTCACATTCATCCCATGGCTGCTGCTTCATCATGGTATGGAGTGTGCTCTGATGTTTCCTTCTTGGCGTGGTGGCAATTCCTACCAAGAAATGGATGCTGAGGGACAGGCAAGGGGACACCCACAGCTTCTCTTGGGGACCTGGCTTTTGTGCATCAGTGCTGAACTGTCAGAGCACAGGTCAAGCAGTGCAAAGGGGCCATAGTGGTGAATATGAGCAGGTTGTTAAAAATGAAGCTGGATCAGTGGAGGTCTGACTGGTGGGCAAGCTGGGGAACACAGCAGGCTGGAGGAGGACCAGTAAAAGCAGGAGAACAGAAGGAGAGTGAGAGTAGAGACTGGAGGTTTGGTTGTTCTGCTGGAAAACAGAGATGAGTGGTGTGCCTTGGCAAACTGGGAAAGAGAGGCCTGGCCAGGAAACCAGAAACACTGAGGAGATAAAACAGGACAGTGCAGGAAAGGGCTCATCTACAACAGTTTGTAAGAAGCATCTGTCCAAGGAGCACAGCCCCCTCAAACCAAAGGGAACCAGAGTTTCTGATCCTCCCCTGCTAACCAGGCTCTGTGAAACCAGAGGGCATCATGTCCCACTTGACTGTAGTACAGGGACATCTTCTCAACGACCTAATGCTTAGCTCAGGTGACAAAGGGCATCGGTCTTTCTGATGAGCCAATATGGTTTTGCCCAACCCTACTCTACTTCCCACTTCAGACAGTTATTAACCTCTTAACCTTGCCAGCCATGGTGTGCTTGCAAGGAACCTTGTGCAGTTCAACAATGGGAAGTGCAAAGTATCTGGACAGAAACAACCTCCTGCACCCATAGATGCTGGGGGCTGCACAGCTGGAAAGAAGCTTTGCAGAAAAGGACCTGGGGGTCCTGGTGAACAACAAGTTGAATATGAACAAACTATGTGCCTTTAGCAGCTAAGAGGGCAAATGGTATCCTGGGCTGCATCCTGTATTGCCATTAGGTTGAAGGAGGTGATCCTTTCCCTTTATTGAGCCCTGGTGAGACCACTCTGGAATTCTGTGTCCAGCTCTGGGCTCCCCAGGACAAAACATGAACATGTGGGAGACAGTCTAGCAAAGGGCAACTACAGTGTTGAAAGGGACTGCAGTATCTCTCCAATGAGGAAAGGCTGGAGAGAAGGCTGAGGGGGGAGCTTACCTATGTAATAGCTGAAGTTAAGGCACAAAGAGAATCCTGGCTCCATCCAAGAGCAGAGGCAATGGGCACAACCTGCAACACAGGAGGGTCTATCTGAACATCAGGAAATAGTTTTTCAGCGTGAGAGTGACTGAACACTGGCACAGGTTGTCCAGAGGATTGTGGAGCCTCTCTTCTTAGAAATACTCAAAAGCAGTCTGGACACAGTCCTGGGTAACCAGCTCTAGCTGTCCCTGCTTAAGCAGGGGAACTGGACAAGGTGACTTCCAGAGGTCCCTGCCAACCTCAACCAGTCTGAGTTTCTGTGGTTTCTGGGAGTCTCTCCTCTTTGCACAGTGCCCTTCTGCACTTTAGATTCATGGCCTCTCTCCATAGCATGACCTGTTACACCTGCTGGGCCTCTCCTCCCCTCCTTCCTATAGGTAGACATGGCCAACTGAACTACTTGAGAAGCCCTGGGTACTGAGGAAGACTCTTCAGAGGTCTGTAGTGCAGATGGTCAAGCACCAGCCAGTGCAAGTGGATGTTTCCAGTTGTTCCTTTGTGTGGTCAGCAGTATTTCTGGAAAGGCACGTTTTACTTCTGTGAGGACTGATAGCACAGCATCCAGTCCTAGTAACGAGTATATCTGGAAAGAACATTAATCAAGCCAGCCAGATGGCCAGTTTCAGTGACTAACAACAGCTTCTCAAAAGGCTTTTAAGTGCATGTTTTTATTATCATAAGGGTGACATAAATATTCCTTTGATCCTCCCAGAAATTGGTTTGTGATTTCTCCCTTACTTGATTTTAAATGAGACTTTCTCTCATTCCTCATTAGTTCAGGTTTCTGCTAGTACTGGTGTGTTGTTCTACAGCACATCAAAGTGCTGAAAATTTATTTGTGGCTCACAAAATTTGTACAGATTACAGGATGGATAAGGGGGTGGAAGAAGAAAATGCAGTCTTTCACTACTACTGCTTCTGATACTGGAGGTTTCTTTCCAGCCAAAACAAAGCAATGTCAGGTTTACTTATCTTGGGGATCTTAAAAGCGTTGTGCTTCAATAGCCTGCAGGCAAGAGACCTCACCTTTTGGTGCTGCGATGAACAGAGGCTACAGTCTGCTGACATTCCTGGAGCCTGATGACTTGCTCCACTTGAGAGCCTTTACAGCCTCAAAACATTGGCTCATTTGCCACCTGCTCCCTCCCAGCCTCTAAAGGAGGATTGCGGGTTACTGCTATGCATCAGTTACGTGCAATGTGACTGCTGCGTCACATGCCACTGTTGTTTTCTTAGTTCTTTCACTCGGTGTCCTGAAAGCTTTTCATTAGTCATCTGGAGGGGGGAGGAAACCGCAGCCCTCTGTTCACATTCTCATGGTGAATTTTCCAGCCTGGATTTTTCTGAGACGCAAACTTTGGACCCACACTTGGATTTTTTTGCAGTCAGGAACAACCAGGTCAGGAAACCATGATTTGTAAAAAAGAAATGGGTCATTTGGGCTTCCAGGTCCGTGGCTCATTTCGATTTGCTGGCAGACTGTGTAGCACTCTGCCTCCGCTCTGCTGTGCGAGCTGCGGCTGCTCAGCACTTCTGGAAATTTGGGTCACTTACTGTTAGGGGATCAGGAAACAGATTTAGATTCCTGATTTATAAGCATCTAAACTTAAAGAAAGTCTCTTTGGTTCTTGTGCAGGGCACCTGACTCCAAAAAGTCCCTGCTATTTGTAGTAAAATCATAAGAATAGATTAAGAACCTGGAGGTTCTTTGGAAAATCCAGGGCATCTAACCTGAATTCTGCTTATCTCTCTCAAAGGGATCTATAAGTGGCCTTTTGCATGAAACCATGGAAGATTAAACTCCATCCTATTCTGCATTTACTCTTACAATGTAAATACCTAATGGTATCCTAAGAGTCAGTGCTTGACATGGCATTGTTAGCCAAAGACCACCAGTTTTCCTCCCAGACCACAGTGACTGTTTCGCTGGACAAGTTGATGTGCAAGGATAGATGTGCAGCCCTGGGGTAGGTCCTAAACTCTGCCCAGATCCTTGTTCATCTCTCCAGTGGGCTGGTTCCAGACCTTTAGAGGTGGCTGGTCATCCAAAATATTAAGTGTAGTGCATAAGGGGAGGTTGGGCAGGACAAATCAGGTACTTGATAGTTGCTGGTTCAGTAGAGTGTGGGTGTCCAACTCACTTAGGCTCCTTTTGGTACTCCCAGCTGTTTAGCTCGAGGCAGCTGGAGATCCTTCTCCATATAAGGTCCTGTTTGCACTTGCTGCAATATTAGGCTATTCTGGTTATTGCTATTATTAGTGCCATGGCCATCCCACAAGGTGATCAGCTCACATCTGAGTCCAAGCAGTTGCCTGGCAAGACCCTTGAAGGTGGCTTGGTTTCCCACAGGGGCTTCCAAAGGGGTCCACTCTTTGTAAGGGCATAGATCTGGGGTCAAGCAAAGAAAGCAGATTCACAGCCTCCTTAGTTGACCTGGGTGTCATAACACTGAAGTTCATAACATAACACTGAAGTTCAACTCTGTGGCCAAAGCTAACAGGGATTTTGTTCTTGTTACTGTTCTGATCCTACTTTTTCACTAAAGGTACCCTTTGTCTCTGTTTTCCTGTCATTCCTTACATGTTATTCTTCAGCCCCTCTTACAAACCTCCTGTCTTGTTGAGATCAACCCTGGCTAGGTCTTTTCTTCACAAACACCATACTCAAGCCTGCTGAGATTTCAAAATTAACACTCCTATGTTCACACTGCACTGTTCCTTTGGGACAGCTTGCTTGGCCTGGTGTTAGCTAATTAAATCCCTGCAGATCACTGCTGGGGTGTCTGAGTCCTTTCGTGTTTTCATTGCCCCCTCCCTGAATGTTTGCAGATCACATAGGCTTGGTATAACCATGGCTTTCCTTGTTCCATGTTTTTATTTAGGGAAAGATTTCATAAAGTGGCTCAACCCTCTTGGAGTGACACATGCTTTCTGTCATAGGATGATGGTGGCCCCACTGCGAAGGTGTTTCCCTTCAGTCTAACCACTGCACCATGTTAGCACCACAGCACCCTTTCCTTGACTGAATGATTGAGTGGGGACTGTGTTGCAGGGATGAAAGTTCTCATTTTCTCTTAAAATGGGGCATATTGTAAGGGACAAGGAGGAAAGAAAACCAGGAGTACTTACCTCCTCACCCTGCTAAGCCATAGCATCACAAAATACTCACAAGGAAAATCCCCATTAAACACTTGAGATCATCCAGGGATTTAAGTAGCTGGTTCAGGAAATGAATGGGAGAAGAGCATGTTTCAGCAAGAAACCTGGCTGGTTGGTATAATGTAAAGACAGAACACAAAGAGGAGCCCCAGCCCTCACTGATTTCTCCTAAGAAATATGCTCAAGAGGGTAAACCAGCCATCCCCATGGCACAGCTTTCTTGCTGTAGGTGAATTCCTTTCTCCTTCTTTGAGGTGACTGCTTAGAAATCGCAGCATGTTTGAGCATACTCAGTATTTCCAAACCAAGACTCCCGTGTTAGGCTCTGAAATCCATCCCTGAACACCCATGCAAAAAAATTACTTCTTCTCTGCTTACAATCTGAGACCAGATAGGGCAGGGCTGGAAGGAGAGATAATGCAATGCTCCAATAATTTTTTTTACTATTATTTTGGGCAGGGTTTGGTTGGTTTTTTTGTTGGTTTGTTACTTTTTTTCAAGGTATTTAGAAACTGTTTTAAAAATTCAGATTTCTAAGTCATTGCACCTATGGCTTCGCCCAGTTTTGGCTCCTCCATGCTCTGCTGGTTAGCTGTGCCTGTACTTCCTGGCATCCCTCCCTGTGCACTGCATGCACTGAGGAATTCTCCCCATATTCTGGGGTACAGCCCTTTCTACTTGTGGTAACTGTTCAAGGACAGCCTTGTCTGCTTGACCTTCCCCTTCCTTGGCCCAGGACAGGTTGTCTCAGGGTGCTGCAGGTGGTGGAGTGCTTTGGAGGCACAGCATTTGCACAGGCAGACAGGGAACTGTGCCTGGACCCTGTCTACATTATGCTGAGCAGAACAGGCAAGTGTGGCAGCACACAGCTAGCTGATATGCCAGCCTGCGTGCCCACTGCCATGTGCCAGCTCCTTCCTGTGCCTAGCCAGTTCCTCACCAATAACACTGAACTGCTGCTGGATCCCCTCATCTCCTGTTCTCCAACCCAAGACAAGGCTTTGTGCCAGGCAAGGGACTTGCAGAAAGTCCCTCTCCAGCTTTCTTGTAGGCCCCTTTTAGTCACTGGCAGCTGCTTTAAGGTCTCCCCTGAGCCTTCTCTTCCCTAGGCTGAACAAGCCCAGCTCTCTCAGCCTGTCTCATCCAGTAGAAATCATCTTTCCTATGTACATTGAGTTGAACACTTTTACATCTGCTGACTTTCTGACCACCTAGATTGACTAGCTCAGGATTAAACAAAAACAATACATTTTGAGTTGTAAAATAGAAAACTGCAGAAGCAAATATAACAAAGTTAGTATGCAGGTTA
>JAVHNF010057538.1:21484-36824 GCA_034783455.1 Micropsitta finschii
AGACCAAGCAGTATTTTATAGAGAGAGGGATTTTTGTTGGGGCTGGACTAGAGTCCTGTCCCTTGTGCTGCCAAGTCTGATATCTGAGCAGGAGAAGGGAGGAGCAGGAGCGATGCTTTTGCTCTGGCTCAGCCTCAGTGCATTCCCTCACGATATGGGCTGGGCTTCCTTTAGGCAGGGGAGCTATTAAAGCTGTTTAGTATAATACACAAGGCTCTTTCCCAGGTCCAGTTGGGTTTTTCTGTCTGTCAGTCAGTACTTCATTAGCATGTGTCATAGCAGATGCTGATGAGGGACAAGAGGTGCCTATGTCCTGTTACATCCCTGCTCTTTCTGTCTAAGAGTTCAGAGCCTTGTTTTCTAATATTGTTTTTCCCAAGATAGGTGGCAAGCAAAGGCTTTTGGCATATATAGATCTTGTTAACTCTAACAGGAATTGCCTGCATGTCTTCACTATGTGAATGGCAAGAACTTCTCCTTGGGTGTTAATCAGAACATGTTTTTCCTCAATCCTCACTGCAGATTGATGTGTGCAGCTGGTTCCTTTCTAATTAATTTTTAATTGCTGAGGGATATCTCATGCTGTGCTGGGAAAGAGCAGTTATACACACCACCAGAGACCTTTCTAAAGCACTGCTTACAGTAAATGAGCTCCTGACAGATACAGCACTTGGCTTCCCTGGTCACAGTTACATTACTGTCACCCTAGCAGAGGAATACACCCAGTTAAGACAGAAACAGGAAAGCACTGGCTGCAGCTCTGTTCAGACATTTTTGGTTGCTTCAGTCTTTTCTGCCACTTGAAGGAATTTCAGTTCATGTGGAGGAAGGAATTTAACCGCAGGCCTGGAGCAACCTGGTCTAGTGGAAGGTGTCCCTGCCTATGCCACTGGGGTGGAACTGGATGAGCTTTAACGTCCCTTCCAACCCAAATCATTCTGTGATTCTGTGATTCTAATTGTCTATGCCACTGTTGCTGGTTAAACAAGGTAAACCCTAGGCTGCAGCCTGCCTTCATTTCCGGGCAGGACCTTGGAATGCCTCTCTTCTCTCTTCTTGCGGCCTGCTATCCAGGCAAAGGATGCCTGGTCTGGGAGAGTGCTGCTGCCTCCTCTGTCAAGTCCAGGCTATCTATCTGGACACCTGAAGGACCAGGACTGTGAAAGGAGCAAACATTTGTGCTGCAGTGTAGACACAGTCATAATGACTAGACTATGCACAACAGTCTCTTGGCTTTTCTCAAGAACCTGGCTCATGCCCCTCAGCTCCTTGCCATCCCATGCCAGCACATGGGATGACCTCTCCAAAGTACCCTCAGTCCTGCAATTCAGGTTGGGTGCTGCTCTTATCCTAGATCTTCCTCCCCATCCATACCTAACTGTTGCCTCTGAACCTCTCCTACAACACTCCTAGCTCTGCCCTGTAGCCCCCCTGTCCCTCCTTTCCTGGCCTTTCCCTGCTCTCTTCTCTCCTTCCTACTCTTTTCTTCCAGCCATCCCAGTCCTGAGTGCTTCCCACAGGTTGTTCCATATACCCAAGCTGAGACCTGTGCTGCTCTCCTTCCCTATACTTTCCCAGTCCTGCACTCCAATGTGTGACCCTGCAGCCCTCTTAAACTCCCTGTTTTGAGCTCCTCCCCACCCCCTGCTATCTGCGCTTCATCCCTTGCCTTCATGACGTCTCCCTTGTTGTTCTGATTGGGGCTGCCCCCATGATTTGTTCAGCATGTCCTGTTCACTGTTCCTGCCTCTTGGTTAGGTTGACACAGGGACACTATAGTTTGCCTCTCTGGCAGTGTTTCATGGGGTAAGGAATCAGGTAGTGTTCAGATGAAGAGCATTTTCCAGGGAGGGGACTAGCCAATGTGCTCCAGCTAGAGCTGCTGGAGTGTTACTTGGGCTTTCCTGCTCTTTGATTGGCCTGCAGTTCCCAGCACTGCAAAGGATAAAGTAGTATTTTTGCCTGTCCTGGACCTTTTAAAAGGTTCAGTTGTATCTCACTCAGGATCCTGAACCAGCAGCCTGGGTCCTTTGCTCTTGGGCCCTCCTGAACAAGCAGCAAAGGCAGCTGTGGCTGTGAAGCTTATTGACAGATGTTTTGGACTGGTTGTCCCAAACATCAAGTCCCAAGAGCTAAAAACAGAGCTTTTATTCCTGGATGCAACTTTACACAATTAAGTCCCTCTAAAATGTAGACACAGATCACTTCTGAAAGTAGCACACAGGCACCTAAATCACTGAGAGGCTGTTTGGAAATGTTTCCTTGTGGTCTCTGTTAGGAGTCTGGGGCTGAATGAATTTGTCCCAAGATATGCAGAGCTGATTTGCCTCTCAAGTCTTGTTTTGCAAGTCAGGAAGGAAAAGTGAATGTGGTGGACTGATGATGGTGTAAAGCTGAAGCAAAATGGAGTGAACATACAAGTCTGCATCAATTCGTTTTGAGTGCCTGGTATTGCATTAAAAAATACAACAAGCAGAAATATCATGAAGAAAAGAAATGTAGATTCTTAAACTTTGAAGAAGCTAAAGGCAACTTGGCAGGCGGAAACAAATAGTATTATCTGGGTATCCTAAAAGTACATTAAAATTAAAGCCATGGTCATCAAGCAGTTTGGTGGTGTGCATAAACATTTGTACATTCACCTGCAAATACCCATATTTTCCAGCACTGAGTGTGAAATGGTGTTTCATGGAGGCTCAGCTGTCATGATACTCTAGCCACTTTACTGGCAGATCGTCCTGAAAGGCCTGATTTTGAACTCTGAGTTTTACCCAAGTGTCTTATGAATTTCAGTGGAACCAATGACGTGCTTATAAATTAACCACAAATATATGTAAGTGTTGGCAAGCTTGGAGCCTAGTCATTTACCATAAGGAATGAAATTGGCCAGGGGTATCACATGCAAACCAGAATTAATAACAAGGGACAGCTATTTTACATCTGTTTCATATGAAGGTGGAAGAGACCTACAATGCAAAGCTGTGGAGAATCGACTTGACTTGATTTTCCTGTGTTTCACTAAATAAAACTTCTCAGGTATCTTCAAGAGCAGCAAGGAAATACCTTAAGATCATGTGGCAGGACATATCTGATGCTTCCAGCTGTGTGAAACAAGCTGTGATGTGTCAGCAGTTGGTAGCTGTGAACCTTACCTTCTGGTATGGCTTTTTCCAGCATTATCTGTAGTACCACCTATGTGTAGTGCCATTGTCATCTGTAGTTCATACATGGCGTAACAATACGGAAAGACCTTGTGCTACACCGCCTAAATGCACAAGCCATATCCCTGGCTGTTGGGGAATGCATGCCAATGTGTGAATGTCATGTCTGGGATCCTGTGCACTCAACCTCCTGTCCTTCAAGTGTAGTAAATACTGATTTATGCCACTGTAAAAGTGTTAAGACTTGCTTCACTCATCTAAGGGCTGAAAATAACATGGTAATTGCAGCCAGCCCGGAAACACCATGATACAAACTTTCCTATGGCATTCTAGCATTTATAAAGCAAGTTTCCAGTTTATCAGTGCACATGGCTCTAACCTCTCTGGGTTTAAAAACAGTTTCATTTAGCAAAGTTTAGATCAGAAGACTGAGATTTTACACCAAGAGCTGAGGTAACTGTAAAAGTGGTAACTTTTTCTTCCAAATGCCAAAGAAATTCAAGTTTGGTCAGAGTCCTAAACAAAGCTTTGGGTTGATTTGACATAAAGCAGGTTAATTGAAATGATCAAAGGAGTGAGTCTTTCCTGGTCCTCTCCTTTAGGCTGGAATGTGTTTAGAACTGCTCATGCCAACAGATAATCAGGCAGACCTGGGGGGCTGGCAGCTTTGGCAGGGGACTGAAGAGCAGCTGTGGACAGGCTGTCGTAATCTCTTTAACAAGCATGGCTGCAGCTACAAGAGAATGTGTGTGCACAGCCTAAGGGCTGCAGTTATTTAAGTATCCAAATACGTAAATGACAACTTCGCCATAAATCTAGTTGGCTTCTTCAGATGATGAATATTGTCAGAAAAGCAGTCTGAAATTACTTCTGACATCCATAGGCAGGGTGCAAGTCATGGTTATTTCTGCAGACACCCTGCTGGACTCCTTGGGAGGTGTTTGTGAGAGTCTAGATGTCAAGTGAAGAGAAACTTCTGTGGTTTGCAACATGGCAGTTTGTAAGCCTTCACCAAGAGGTCATAGGGAACCAAACACTGATTTTACATCCATGAGCTGCTCTCAAAAGGCCAAAGGAGAGTCAAAAGGGATCCCACTTCTGGTTTTTGCCTGTTAGTACAGGGGGAAACTCAAAATAACAATTATTCCTCAAAGCAGAAACCCACAGGCTCCTGCCCAGCCAGGCATACTCTTCCTCTTAAACCTCTGTTGAAACTGTCAAAGAGACCTTAAATCAGCTCTTTCCTGATTCACACATGACCTGTTCCATGGTAGCAATATCCCTATCACTTTTACAGTTTTGGGGGCTGTCCATGCCCTTCCTTCCTGACTTCTCCAGGTGTCCTGTCACCTGTCTCTGTCCTTGGGGTTAAGGTTAATGAAAGTGGCTTCATATCTCTGTGTGAAGGCCTTTGCAGAGCTTGAAGGAGTGCACAATGCTGCTTAGGCTAATGTGAGACCCAAGTCTGCAGAATCAACAATGCCATACAGTGGGAAAGATATAAAAGTGTCCTGTTCTAATCCCTTACACTCCTCCTCCTCTTGTCTTCACTATGTGTAGCTGTTGCACTGCTAAAGTGAACAGATAATGTGAGGTGTGTGACAGCAGCTGCCTCCTGGCATGTGTGAATGCTTGGGTGATAGAAACCAGCACCCACCAGCCAGTGGTGCTATCCTTCTTTACATTTGTCTGCATCGGCCTCAGCTGGATTCTTCTGTTTTGGTCAGTGATGACTCTTTCCTCATCAGGAGCTCCTAGGGAAAACTTCCATCAGCAGCTGGAAAAGAGATTGACAGTTTGTTAGCACAGGATGCAAAGCGAAGAATTATATCCTCAACAATGGTAACAGTGGTGTAAGAAAAAACTCTTACTTTAGGCTCCTCATCCTGCAATGAGCTCAAAATTGACATCATAGAGTCTGTCTCTGAAAACATTCCTTTTTCTGACAACAGCAAGATGCAAGAATTCAAATTCACTTGTCGTCAGCTCCCAAACAAGGTATTTCTTTCTTTCCTCTCATTTTCCCAACTCTGAAAAGAGTGAACGTGCCAAGAATATACGGACTCAGCTGTCAGCAGTGGAACAGGGCTGCAGCATAGGTGAAAATGGCCTGAAGCAATCTGCATGACTTCAGTTTGCATTTCTGTCCAGGAAGGTGGGGTGATATCTCCTTTCATGTTATTGCAATGAGATCAGTGGAGATGCAAGGTGTTCATTAACAGCCACCTTAAACAATTTCAATATTTTTTCTTTATAAGGCAACCCAAATTTTCCTTGGAAGTGAATTCAAGCTGTTCTGCATGAGGTTTTTCAGTACGGTCCTGTGGAAAACAGGCTAACTTCGTTTCAGGGAGAATGGGACAGTAAGGTGATGAAAAGATGTCCCCAGCAAAGACGCTAGTGCTCAGGGAAGCTGGGAAATGAGTCTTTGGACTAGTCCTCTGCTATTCCATTTGCCTAAAGGAGCTTGCAGAAAGATCTTGCCTTTCCATGTTATGTGTAAAAACAAAAACTGGCAGCTTGTCTGAGAGCTGAAGGGTTTTGGTACCAATGAAGGGAGTGATTACATGGTATTTTGTATTTTCAGAACAGTTACCCATCCTCTGCACTCACAGTTTGTGATGTATATTGCAGTGTTCACAGTTCATCACCCAAAAGAGAGAAGTCCCTGAAGGATGGAAGTAAAGGGGGAAGGAAAGAGGTGAACAATGTAAATAACTAAGCATCTTCTTATTCCAAGTATCTAAAAGGCTAATCCTGAACTACTTGGGGTAGAGATTCTTTGAAGGAAGGCAGCGTTTTATTTCAGAAAAGAAAACAGAGTTATGATCTTTGATTTTGTGTAACTATCTATATGGGGGAACTTCCAGGATCGGCAGTAGCAGGCATTGTGGAGCTGAGCAATTTTCTGTTAGGAAGATAATATCTAAATAGTCTAATTATAGCTACAGTTCAGCATGCAAGGGAAATCCCCACCATTACTCTTAGTAGCTGCTGCTGCGAAGTTTCAGGGTCTGGACCATGACCTGCTTGTTAATTTGTGTTTACTACAAGTCTGTCAAACTACAAACTTCTCTGCTGGTGAAAAAACTCCTTCTTACTGACCCATCCTTCTCTGTCTCGTATTGGGAAAAGCCTACATTAGGAGCAGCGTGAAGCTATCCATTTCCATGAGCACACCAGTGGCCTCAAGAAGCTAAGTATCACAGAAATGCTAGTAATTTTGTTCGTCCCGGTGACATACAGAAAATCTTGGTTTTCCTGAGGCACACAGACCTCTAGGCCATGGGTATGGCAGCACATTCAACACCTCCATTAAGTTTTTCTTTCCTTCCTCAACAGCTGTTCCAGGTGGATCACTCCAGTGGTAGTGCCTGGGAGTTTCCAAAGTGGGGTGGGCCACCTTACAAAGATGCTGAACTGCATCTTTGCTTCTATTACAAAAGAGTGAGTAGAAGCTGGGACATAGGGCATGAGGGCAGCCAAGACACTGTGTTGAACCTGGGAGAGGCTGTGTCTCTGTGTGGATGCATAACCCTTCTAAAACCATGACTCAGGAGATGCAGTTCAGCAAATCTTCCCCTTTCCCTGTATCTGAACAGTACCAGGTCTTTATAATCATTTTATGCTGCTCTTCAGGATCTGCCATGTTGGTTTTGGTATCTGAGCTGGAGGTGACTGACTCACTGTTGAAAAAGAGACTTAGTTTCAGATAACTGGTAGATAGCTGACTTCAGTGAAGTGATGCTTATGTGCGGAAGGTTAATTTTCTTCTTTATGTTGCTGCTCCTGTTTGGTGTGTATTGCAATGCTGGAGTTAGAGCACCATAAAGGAAGCTGTGTGAGGCATCAGGAGGAAGGAGACTCTTGCTGAGCCATGCCAGCCTCTCTGGGCACAGTGGTGGAGGACCTTTACTTAGATGCAGCAGTGCATGTGAGAGGACCTTGACTTGAAATGAAGGTGCTAGCAATATGAGCACAGTTTCTGGTACCACTGCAGTATCCCTGATAAAGAAAAGGGCTATGCTCTGCAAGGTACACATCAGGGCAGCATGCAGCCCAGATCTTCTGCACCTTTTCCTCCAGGCCTGCCCTTTCTCTGCAGGTGCCAGCTCTCCACAGCTCTTCTCTGTGTCAGCACTCAGAGGGATAAGACTGGAGGCAGGTCATGGTCCCCTTGCTATCCCCTTGCCTGGCAATATTCTTCTCTCCCTCTTTTCCTGTAATGAGGTGCCAAAGCCAGGCAGAGCTGTTGGACCAAAGTGCTAAGTGCTCAAGGCTGGGGTAGGGGGGTTGTGGGGCTGGTGAAGTACCAGTTTGTCTGAGAAAAGAGTGAAGAATCCTGCTTATGCACCAAGGTGCAGCTTCTACCATGAAATGAAGGTCCTGGCCTCATAAAGAGTAAACTAAGTGGGGAGCAGAGGCTTAACTGAGAGAGGGGGGAAGACTCACTGTGCCTTTCAGACTCCTCCCAGACCCCATTGACATTTCCTCCAGAAATCCTAACAGTATTCCTGTCCCTTGGGGTCCAAAAGCTTTCTGAGTATTCCTGTCCTGAAGAATTTGAACACCATGGACTGGTTTCCACTGCTCAGCTTTACCAAGTAATGCAATATTCACTCCGTGTTGAAAGATGTGTTACTAATTTCACTGGTTAAATAATTCAGGACTGAGCAGAATGCCTCCTCAGTAGCTGATAATATGCTCAGTATTGCTTAACTATGCCTGTTTTCATCTGACTTATTGCAATCAACATTTTTACATGCTTGTTATAGGGTGTTTTAGGAACACAAAAGGAAGATGCAGCCCAATCTCTGAGCTGTGTGTAGGTAACCCCAGCATATACAGTCCCTGAGACCAGTCTGCAGTGAGCTGATGTTGCACAGCCAATGTGCAGCTGTGCACAGCTCTGCTGCCAATGTGCAGCAGCACTGCTTAGGGTGTCGTAAGCAAAGGGTCTTAAAGCAGTCAGGGTGTTGGACCTGCTTAGTACTGATGGATTAAGAAATAATGGTTGAATTTGTTACCTGTGAGCTCACAGCTCTGGTAAAATGCCTTTCCCTTGGGCTGCCTGTGGCTAGTAGCTGCTCCAGGCAGAAACTAAATCTCTCTTGTTGCCAAAGACCTTTGTGTGACCCTTGTTTTATACCTTGTATTTTGTGATCCTGACAGTTCACTGGGATCCCTTAGGAGCAGGAATCACAATAATAATAAAGGCAAACCCAGAAGAACCTTTTGACAAGGCCCAAGTTCTCAAACAAGTCATCTCTGTTCAGGAAGACTGGCTTTACAGTGCTCACTGCCTCAGCCTGCACAGAGCACTGTACTTTGCCCCTGTTTGATGTAAAATGGAAGCCTAAAACTTCAATGAGGTGCATGGAGGTAACAGAGGCAGCATACAGTCCTGTATGAACTGGTTGATATAAAGAATCAGTATCTACACTGGGAATTCTCTCTGGTAGTCATTGAGGTCCTTCTGCTTGTATGGTTATACAAGAGAAACCTCTCTGCTTGTCTGAATTAGAAACTTGTCCTAATGCAGCTGCAGTGGCCTGGGGAGGTGGGGGTACAAACCTCTTGTGTAGGCAAGAAGAAAGAAGGCTTAGTTGCAAGAGCATTAGACCTGGAAAGTCACTGGATGACCTTGGACAAGTCACTTGGGCATATGAATTTCTGTTCCCCTTGAGTTAATGGGTAAACAGAACTGCGCTGCTTCACGCGAGTGTTGTCAGGGTAAATATGGCAGAGATGTGGCACAACATGCCACAGAAAGGCCTAAAATCCAGTTGGCACACAAACCCTGAGTGCATCACAGCGCTTACCTTTCCTACAGCACCTTTCTTGAGTGAATTCTAAATGACCTACCAGGCATCACTTACTTGAACCTTCACAATATTTCTGAGAGTTAGTTATTAGGCCCCTTGCGTAGAGAAGTTAATAGTGGGGCTGTGACTTTCTAAGGAAAGCAGGAGTGGATTCAGTTTTCCTGACTCTCAGTGGTGTCCCTTAAACACAGGAATTGCCTTTCTTAAGCTTCAGACTCTCGGGTGTTTGAAGTTGGAAGGCATCTCTGAAGATCATCTGGTTCAACCATCCTTCTCAGAGCACAGTCAGCTAGAGCAGGTTGCTCAGGGTCACAGCCAGTTGTGTTTAAAATACCTCAAAAGGATAAAGACTTCTGACTATTTTGGGGGGAAGTTTAAACTTCTATGCCTGAGCACAACTCAGTCAGAATACTTGAGCTGGTTTTGCAGTGAAGCACTATCTTGATTTAAATATAGAACAAGATGGTAGTGGGCAAAATAATTTTGATACCTGCTAGCTGTTAGAAGACTACTGGGTGAATGGTGTTTGGCTTAACCTGTTCTCCAATTGATTACTGACTGTATAGGATGACAATACATGGACTAGCTGGGGAGTGAAATTAAGTTATAACTTCCTCCTAGACTCAGAGAGGACAGCAGGTGGGATTGTGAGGTGAGCAGCATTGCATCCTCCCTGGATACCCACCTGGTGAAAGCGGAGCAGACCCTAATGATTGTCCTCAGTGGCAGCTCTCTCTCCAGGACTGTGGTTACACAACATGTCACAAGGAGAAGAAAAACAAATGCTTTTTATATCTCCTCACCCATCTGCACTTCCTCCTTCTGGACCAGGACTGCAAACAAAATTATCAAAACCATCATGTCAGCAGTATTTTTAGTAAACAGCAAGAGACTCATGTGAAGAGACTTGTTCCTCCTTCCCCTTGTCCTTGTCCCCTGTACATGCAACAGACTGGAGCTTTCTGAGCAGAACCTTTTAAGGTTCCCCTATTTCTGCCTTCTGGACAAAACAGCTTGACTATAACACTGTAGGCCTAGAGCTGACTGGAAAGACAACTGCTCTCTACGTCAAGGGAATAATTTCCACCTTCCACGCTAAGTGTTTCACCAGGTTAAGATTCCTGGAGTTCCAGGGACTGCCTTGCTATTGGGTCATGAATGTCTCACTACACAATAACTGGCAAAGGAAGATGAGGAAATCCACAAGAGAATACAGAAAAAAAAAATAGAAAGTGAGTTTATAATAAGGAATGTTCCCAAAGGTTTCCAAATTGTCCAAAAATAGGCACACACATTCCTAAGGACAGTGGAAATGTGGGTGGCAAGATCCTCCTGCTACTGTTTGGGGAAAAATGGGGAGGGAGGTGGAAAATAAATTGCAAAAAGGTATTTTCATTCAGTTCTCTGGCTTGGCTTAAGCAAGGAAACAACATTGACTTTTAGCCCACATCGTCCCTAGAGTGTTGCTGCTGACATGTGTGTTCAGAGACTGGTTTGCACGTTGCCATTAGCTGAGATCTTCCCCTCAGCCCCATGGAGGGAAAAGCTGGCTAGGCCAGTTCCTTGCCTGGTGCTTCAAGAATGCAGACAGTCCCAGTAACCTCTCTCCAATGCTCCCTAAAATTACATTTTTTTCCCGGTTTGAGTTGCCACCTAAACAGTATCTCTGGTTTTATAATTGCATATGCACATCCCAGTCATAAAGTTCCTGATGTAGCGTATTGCTGCTCACCTCCACTTCATCTCTAGGATGGGAAACGTTGCCTTCGTGGTCTTCGTTTTCCTTCTTACTGTCCCTTTCCTATTCCCCCCCCAGTTCAGAGTGACACCTAGTGCCTGGGACAACTCCTGCAGGGCTTTGGTCCTTTCTTCCTCTCTCAAGACACAGACACATGCTTTATATATAAAACAGTCATGTTTTGACCCAGAAATATGGTACCCGGACAGGGCAAAGCCTTGGGCTGGAGGAATTTATTAAGAGAGGCTGAAAGAGGACCTCAGCTTGTAGATCATTCTCATCTGCTCTTCAACATCCAGCTCCCTTTGAAGATAATGGAGAGATTTCCTTGATTTTAATGCAAGTCACGCTAGTGCTTAAATAAAACATGTTATCCTCTCTCTTTTGGTCATAGTTTTCAAGGTACATCTTCCTGCATTTCACCAGAGATGTTTTCTGGCATGGAATCTGTCAGGTTTGTTTTGCAGAGGTAGTAGGTTCATAAACAAGGAGCTTAGTCCTGGCTAAGTTCATTACTGCTGTTTACTGCATGCTTTTGTTTCATGTTTCATGTTCCCTTGTTTAGTTGTTTTGGATAAAGCAAAACAAAAACCCAAAAAGTAATTACTGAATATTTCCTCACATTTCACAAACTTCCTTTTTGAGTCATTGTTTGTGTGCACTCCCTGGGAACTTGGTTCTGAGCATTTCTGCTTTCTTGCTGATGTGGTTTGAAATATTTTGAAATCTGCAGGATAATTTAACCAAGGTACATTTCTAGCCCAGCCTTGCATATGGTATCATAATAACTTTTACTGCACACTACTGGTGAATCTCTTGGATAAATTAATGTTCAATTACCTTTATCTGTGAATCCCAGAAATTAGCACAGATGTTTCAGGAAGGGACTATTTTTCATTCTTTTGAGATGTTTTTCATGTATGCTAATTCATTGTAAAAGAAGTAAAGAAAAAAAGCCATTTTTGTATGGGCAGGGGTGGCAGGGAGAGTTGTTCAGACACTGCTGTTCTTCATGACTTCAATCTCAGCATTCTCAAAAGTGTTGTGCATTATGGCCCTATGCCTTGTTTGTTCTTCTAATGGCCATCCTCATGTCAAGGAATTGTGCAAAGGCTCCTCAAAGAGCAGTTGAGTTTAGAATTATAGAATCACAGAAGCATTTTGGTTGGAAAAGAGATTTAAGATCACTGAATCCAACCACTAACCAAACACCAACAAGTCCACCACTGAACCATGTCCCTAAGCACCACATCTACATGTCTGTTAAACACCCCCAGGAATGGTGACTCAACTACTTCCCTGGGCAGCCTATTCCAATGATTGACAACCCTTTTGTGAAGACATTTTTCCTATTATCCAATCCAAAACCAGTGCCATGTGTTGGACACTGCTCTGCTTCATGCTGTCCTCTGTCTGAGTAAGATGGCCATGCTGAGTGACCAGTGAGCCTCTGGAAGGCTTCACCTCTTCCTAAGGACTTCTGACTCAACAGTTCACTCTCATGTATGTGGTTATGCTTCTGGGCCACAAAGTGTTTCTTGGTTTCTTATATTAGTTTTCTGACATTTGAACCCATTTTGCACTCTGTTACATGAGTGCCTTCAAAAGATATTATCAGCACTGGGCTAGCAATCAACCAAAGGACCACTGCTCATGACTTCTTGCTTTTCACAAAACTTAACCAGATGAAGTTATTGCAAGTCACATTCTGTCACCTTTTGTCTTACTGCTCTCTCATCCCATATGAAATTTCTCATAGTAAAGCACATCAGAACTTGTATGAGGAAGGCAGTCTAAGAATCTTTATGAACAGCCAAATTTTATCCCCTTACTTTTAATCCACATTGTTCAGACTGATAATAAATGGATGGTGAAGTGTGGATTATAGTAATATAAATAGACAAAAATTAGGTTAGCTTATTTTACTCCTCTTTTTGTTGTACGTATTATAGATAACACAGCCTGTGACATGCAGGCATAAAGTGATTTATATTCTTCTCCCAAATTCCTTGGCATTAACCTATGAATCTTTAAGAAACAAGAATGGTATTTGCTCCTAATGAAGTCAATGAGAGCAACTGCTTTTTTTCTTTTATCCTGCAGTTTTGCAATAAGCTGATTTTCCAAGCTTATATTTTTTCCCCGAATCACTTTAATGACTTCATGAGTAGGGGTGGAGGGAGTAGTGGGGGCCCTTTAATTTAATACAGATCTGTGTTCTGTTTGTCTTTTATTAGATTCTCTTTGAAATGGTACAGATGAAATACCTTACAATATCTGGGGTTTCTTTCATTAATCATTATTACATTCACATAAAAATGGATCTTGTACCAAGTAGTTCATGTTTATGTGCACTGTAAAATTAAGTGAGTAGTCACTCTAAGCATTATGCTTTATGTAGCATGTGCCTATGACACAAGTAAAAAACTCAAACAACAAAATACTTCAGGTCCTATCTTAGTACCTCTTTTTGGCATCTTTAATCATGAGAGTCTTTTTAAACATGTTAGATTTGCTGTATGTCTGGTTACAGTGCTGGTTTCTCTATAGAAGCCCTGCTATCTAGCTGGGTTGAGGGGAGCAGATTATACTTCAGGTGTCTTTGGCTCGTCAGCTGCCCTGGACCAGATCTGGTGAGGCAAAGGCTAGTCAAAGGCATGCCATGCCATGCCATGCCCTACCTGAGTCTTCCTCTTGATTGTCAGAGGACCCTGTGCATCTGTCCTTTTGTCCAGTGACCGGAGGTATGCTCGTAACACTTGGGAACAGGGGAAAGAAAACCAGCTCCTTCTTCCAACCAGAGCCACTGGGCCTGGGGCTGTATATGTGTGCCTAAAGAGTACAGCAATAGCTGGGCAGTGCTGAGCAGGGGTTGTAGAAGCCCACCCAGGAGCTGGGTGGTCTCTTGTGTGGTCAGTCTGATTTTAATGGATTCTCCATTGACCCAAGGAAACAATAAGGAGTGCAAATGGCAAGAAAAATTATGAGTGTGTAATAAGAGTCATTTAAGTATGACCCAAACAGGCAGAGTAATGGAACAAAGGTTGAAATATTAGGTTTCTAACCACTGTTGTTTGTTTATTTCAGAATGTGTCAGGGAGGAGGAAAGAGTCCATGAGTTGTCAATTGTCTTTATAATTAGGAGTACAGTCTATGGCCAGAAGTTCACTGTGGCTTGGCTTTGAGGTGTAGGGATATGTGTAAAGAGGCAGGTAAGCAGGTATCTCAGCCTGATGTTCTGCCTGTACTTGACAGTTATCCCCACTGTTATCCCTCCAGGACTGGGCATATTGCCTCCGGGCCTCTGGCTCAATACCTAGATGAAAGCCAGCCTTACAAGTTGCAACTCTATTACATGCTCTGTGGCCAAAAAGCCAGCTGTGGGGAGGCACCAGGCTAAGAAGAGGGTATGTCAAAGCTGAAGAGCAGCAAGGAGCAGCTTAGGCTGAATGTGAAGCATGGATACATTATTAGTGTCACTGTGGATAAACACAGAGTGATACATATGGGATAAAGCAGTCTTGCTTCACACGGAAAACAATGGGCTAAATGCTCACCGCCATCACTGAGGAATGCAGTTATGGGCTGTAATACAGGAAGCCACCCAGGGACCAGCATAGGTCAAAGACCTCGTCTCATTTTAGAGAGCAAATCAGAAATCTTGACTCTGCCCCTGTACAAATCTGTGGTGTGCCCACATCCATGAGCAGTTCTGCTCTTCTCACCTGGGAAAAGAAGTGCGGAAATAGAAAATGTTGAAAGAAGGTTAACAAAGGTGATCTAAGGCTTAGGATTGTTTGCTTATAAGGAACAACTAATTAAACCAGCTCTTTTAAGCTTCCCTCATTCTTCAGCCTGTGAGAGGATTGATTGAGGACATCCAAGGTAGAAGCCTATCAACTCATATATATTTTGGAGAGGGTGATTGTTCACTGTCTCTCCCAGTACAAAGCAAAGAAGCTGTCAAGGTGACAGTTCAGAAAAACCAAGGATGAGCAGTTCTTCCCATCAGGCACAGTGAAGCTCTGAGACTCGTCACCAGCAGATGTAGGTATTAAGAGTTTACATAGGCTCAAGTGGTGACTGAACAAGTTTGCCGAAGAAAAATCCATCCTGGACTATTAAACGCAAAACCACCAGGAAATTCCTGACTATCAAACCATTAGAGTTTGAGAGAATACTCTTCAGAAATAGCATTACAAGCTACATTCTTCATTAGGCATTTGCTTTTAGACAATGCCAGAGACAGGAAATTGGGGTAGATGGGCCTCTCAGGTGACTGGTACTCTTAGCCTCACTACAGTCATCAGAAGCAAGCTAATGTATAAATGTTTGTTAGGAATAGGAACATTCATCATCGAAAACTTTACAAAGATTTAAAAACCAGAGTGCCCTGTGAAACTGGTGTAGATGGTCTCTGCAGTCTTCACCACCCCTTTGTGGAAGGGTACAGCACATGCTAGTGTTTAACCTAAGTCGAATGGTGGTGGAAGTTGGCAGGTGGGCATTGAAAAAAATGGTCAATTATTAGTTTGCACATTTAGTTTGTTTTGTTAGGCTTTTTCTTTAACTGTGTCCTTTTAGCATAAAATGGGGCTTGGTGGTATGATCTCAGC
>JAVHNF010057543.1:0-11072 GCA_034783455.1 Micropsitta finschii
TTCTCATTCCTCCTAGGAGCAGGGGGGAGAAAGGGAAAAAAAAAGCCCTAAACTCCACACAACTCATTGGTTATAAAATGCAGCCATCTTTACAATGAGTTATAGAGTGCATCACCTGCAAGAGGCCTGGAAGTCCTTAATCAAAGAGAAAAGTCTGTCATATTACAGCACATTCTTTTTAGTTAGGGTAATTGGGTTCAGCAAGAGGCTAAGAGGAAAAGTTTGGTAGAAGAGACAAACATTTATCACCTTTTATCTTCCCCAAATTTTGGTCTTGCTTGGTTTTCTTTCCAAACTGTCTCATGGGGCTTCCTGCCCCCACTAATCCTATGTTTCTCCTTCGGTACGGATGTTCAGCTGGACAGTGTCCCATTGGGTTTTGCCAGCTGATGCTATCCTAACAAAACACATTGTGCTTTGTTCCCTTGGCAGACAGATAGATAAGCATGCACCTGTGAGAGAGAGATACTGTGTGGGGATGAACAGGTAAAGGGGAGACACTTGGTTGCTTTCAGATAAAGGACTAGAGAGAGAGAAATGGGACCAGCTGTTTTGTCAGGAACACGTCTAAAAATGGAGGACAGATGTATGAGACTAACTGAGACATGTAAAAATAAGAGTCAGAATCTACCCAAAATAAATAGTGCTGTGTAAACTTTGAGTTCAGTGCAGACAAATAGAAAGCATTGGCTGCAGGTATAGTGGCGCTCCTGCAACTTTGCCTGGACAAGTGCCAGTGCTCGCCCATGTCCTGCAGAGTCATGCACAGTGAGATGGTAACAACTTGTATCTTGCCCAGCTATGCCCTTTAGCAAACAGCACCAAACCTACAGCATTCTATTCTCAACCAGACCCCACCATAGCATCCAAACTTTCACCTCTGTGAGCAACTCCTTGCACTAACCCATGGTTGTGAAAAAATGGGTGAGCAGAGGAGCAAATTCCCCCTGCTGTACTGCTATTGCAGCTGCTGGAGGAGTGATTTGGAGATTGTCGTTCTTCTCTTTTTTGGGGGGGATGATGGAAGCAGAAAAGCAGCAGCGAAGAAGACAAAGGTCAGAAGGCGCTTTCCAGGAGTAATTCTGCTTGCATGTGTTTGCCCACGTTGAAAGCTGTGGGTCCAGCACAGCAAAGACTTGTTGCCTGACAGGTTGATATAATGCAGCGTGTTCTCTCACTGATGGTGACTTTATCTCACACATTGGTCGCTGGGTCTTGTACAGAGTAAACATTGTCCTTCAAACCTGAGGGCCCTTGGGTGAGTACCCTGCAGGAGCTACGCAGGGAAGTAATACTTCCTGCCCCACAGAGAAATCCCCTTTTCCCGTTCCTTCTGCAAGCAATATTTTTGGTAGCTCTGGAGCAGTAGCCAGCTCTGGAAAAGCCAGCAGAGAGTTTCTGTGAAACATAGCATGCTAGCACCAGCCACCATGGGACATTCTTGGTCCAGCAGCTGTGCTCTGTCAGCCCCACCAGCACTTTGGTGACAGCTGAGCCCCAACTTATGGATTCCAGGCTTCCAATGGCTTGAAACGTCTGGTGTGTGTAGGAGCAAGATGGGAGCTGGTGTCACCTTGGGGATCCCAGCCAACGCAAATTGCTTTCCATTAGCAGAAATGAGCCTCTGGGATCAGGAGCAAAATGCTGACAGAGAGCAACATTAGCTCTTCTCCCCCTGGTGGGCTCCAAGCAGTTTGTAGACTTGCAGCGTTTGGGGCTTCTTCTCTAGTCTTTCTCCTCTCTCTTTGTGTTCAAGTTGTACTCAGGCTTTTCTCACTGCCTTCTTCATCTGTTGCTACCTGCGCTAACAGCTGTTTCTTCCTGTCTCTCCAACAGCATGTCCCTGGGGTCTCACTGGCTGATGGGGATTTCTTTCTCTTTTGCTTCATAGCAGCAGCTGATAAAGCCAAGACAGAGCATACCCTGGGGCACTGTGCCCAGTAAATTGCTGGTTGAACTGGAGAGGATAATTTAACAAAGCAGGGAAGTGAGTGGCTCAAATCACAGCGCTGTTGAGGAGCAGCTGATGGAGTCAGACTGAGGACCCATGCCTCAAGTTCCTACTGTCTCCCAGTAGATCTCTCAGTAGATTTCAAATGCTCAGCAGATCCCAAAATCCTTTAGAGCCAATGCTGGTGGTGCTGCCTGGTTTAACAAAGCCACACAAATAAAAGGACCCCTGATAGCAGAGTTGGGGGTTAGCAGAGTAACCTCCCCATCCTTGCTTTAGCTCTTGGATGTCTCCCTTAGAGCAATGGTTGGACTAGGCATCCCACACTGTGAGCATCATGGTGCTCAGTCCTGCTGGCTGGGCACATGAGTCCACAGATTCTGCTCACCAGCTGCTCTTTAGCCTATGTTTCTCCACCAGTGGGGCAGGCATCACCATGCCCTGGCCACCCCCAGTCTGGCAGCAGGGTGTGCAGGAGCCCAGCTTCAATTCCCCCAGCCCAGGCCACGGCTGATCTCTTCAGAAAGAGCAAAGTCTCTGCATAGTTCAGCAGCAGCTGTTTTGCCTGATTTATTGGCTGCTGCAAAGGCCTGTGCAAATGTAGCAAAGTGGTCTATTATCGCAAGATATATCCAGGGCCCCCTGCCTTGCGGATGACTGATGCCCTGATCCCACGGCTTATTTAACACCTGTTCAGTTCTAAGCACGTGGGCCGACCCTTTGAAGTCCTCTGGAGCAGTGGCAGAGCTCATGTGCTCATGGTTCAAGTGTGTGCTTCAATGTTTGCATGAGCTGGGGGCCCAGGGGGGCTCAGCTTTGAAAACAGCAAGGGGCAGAGCAGAAACTGGTCTCTGCAAAGGCTTTTACCCACTTGCAGGGTGCAGAGAGTTGGGTAGGATTAGGGTACGCTTGGATAGGGACTCATCTCTCATGCCAGTGTGGAGCAGAGTTCTAGCCGTGCTCAGAGACAGCAAATACGCAGAGAAATGGGATATGAAAACCCATAGAAGGAGGGCTAGCACATCATAGGGAAGGTACAGCAAGCAGGTAAAACCCAAAATATCTTGCGTAGGGTCTTGTCAACAGGTTTTGTGCCTTCACTCTGGAAGTGAAGCAAATTCAAGAGTGCCCGTTTATTATTCTCACCTCCCTTCTAGGTGGGGAGTTTTCTGGATGTAGGGTTAGTGTGAGAATGGGAGGGTTTGGTGTCCAACTAGCATAGAAAAGCATGCTTTGAGCCTTTGTTTTTTGCAAAACATACAGAGCTTTCTGGCCTGGCTGCACCTGGCATTGCTGGCTGCCTACCACCTAATTCCAAGGAAGTTTTTTTGTGGATATTGGGAAACCACTTCATCCCTTCCCCATACGCTCTAATAGGACTATTGCTTTAAACCCCCAAAATATCTCACCATGGTAAATTGTCCAGAGGAGACAGGGATGGAACAGAAACAACCTGAACAATTTGTTTCTCCAGTCCCGCATTCTTCATTTCAAAGGGGTATTTTCTATTTTAAAAATTGGCCAGAATTTTAAGAAGGGCAGAAAATGTTGCAGGAGGGACAAGTTGTTATAAAACCAGACTTGGAGCTGCTGTGAGCCCTGGAGCCAGCGATAAAGAAAGTGTGTTCTCAACAGGGAAATGAGAACAGTGTGACCCTGTCACCCAGCTGCAAAGTGGACTACCATTTTCCAGCAATGATGCCTGGTGTTATGACAGCTTTTAATTAAGCTCCCTGTTAATGAACTGGGAAGAGGCTGTTTCATTCCTGAATCCTGTAGGTGGTAGTAAAGGCAGGAACGGATAGCGACAAAATATTTAGCACCCAGTTTCATTCCCAATGGGAGCTGGACAGAGCCCATGGGAAAGCTGACCTAGGGTTTGAAATAGCTGATGAAGGTCAGCTTGGGAAAACACAGCTGATCTGCAAAGGGGAAAGTAACAGATAGGCCCCACCAGCTTCATTCCAGCTCCCAACCCAAAATACCCAGCACAGCTTGGCTTGTCATGGGGGGGAAGAATCCTGATCTGTTTTCACCTGTTTCACTTTTCATGTGAGTTGCCTCCTCTTCCCTTGTGAGCTTAAAGGAAAACAGGCTGCCTTTTTCCAAAGGGAATAAACAGAATGAAATTTTATGAGGGTTTTGGGTGGGTTTTTCACTGCACATTGATTCAGATGCTGTTGGAGTTGGGGAGCATGCTTGGGCACAGCCATGAGTAGCAAGTAGAAAGGAGATTGCCATGGGAAAGATGCCAGTATGATTTGGGACTAAACATAGATGTGCAGAGGGAAGGATCAGCCTGTGAACACCCTGAGCAGCTCTGCCTATGGTCCAAGTAGAAGTACAAAGGTCATTTCCAGGCCTATGACCTGAAAGCCACTGGCATGATTGGAAGACATTCAGGAAAAGCTATGAAAACAAGCAGAGGTGCAAAGGGAAAGATTTACAAGGAAAGATTAAAGGAGTTAACATCAAGAGCTTAGTCTAATGATGACTCACTGAAGACACGATGATAGCTTGCAAATATCTGAGGGGTATTAGCACTAGGAGCCAGTCCTGAGGGGATGAAAGGGTATAATTTAGAGGGACAGGCAGCAGGGAAGGGAGGCAAAATAGAGAAGCTTCAAGAAAGCTTCCAGAGAACCAGGAGCATTACGAAATGGGATGTACTCATCCAGGGATGCAGCCTGGGACCCAATAAGAGCCCCAGCAAGGAGCTGGGATGTGTGCTGGGGAGCACACATGGTGTAAAGGGCAAGAGTGGGGCAAGCTCATGGGCTTTTCACATTGCTGGCCTGTGCTATCCCTAGTGTGACAGGCTGGCGCACTGCTGGGGAGCAATAGAACCCTGGGCACAGAGGTGAGCATTTGTGAGAGTACTGGGAGCGTGCACCAGCTGGGCATGGCTGGATAAATCCATTCCTTAGCCATCCTCACATGTCAGTTGGGGTGCACAGTCCAGGCCTTTGATATTCAACTGTATCCAATTTGCTCTCCATGTCTTCTGCATCTCTCCCAGAGCTCCTCAGTGCCACCTCTACCATCACTGCTAAGGCTCAGGCACCCTTTACTCTCACAGTACCGCTGGGCTCTCCCTGCACACCACCTTTCCTTCCAGCCCCTGCTAGGGGAGATACACACATCCACCATGCAATGGCAGGCCTGACCTTTCCCACCTCGGCTATTCCAGTCATCTGTCTTTCCAAGACAAGGATTCCCAACCACTCTTAGTAGCACACAGAAGGATCTTTCCATTTTTTGTGATACCGAATATCCACTGGCAGCAGGCTCTGGGGAGAGTGAGCACCCTCTGGCTGCCTCCCCGCATGTTCCCATGCATCCCAGCAGTGCCAGACACAAGGTCACCTCTGGTGATGGGGTGCCACGTGGCACGGAGACGTGCCAGCCCTGTCAGCTGATGCAAACACTGCTGCTGCTCCCAGGGAGCAGTGCCAGGCACAGAGAGGGGACAGGAGAACGGGGCGGGGGGGGCTGAGTGCAGGGCCTGACCTCACATTTGGACCTCCCAGCAGTTCAGCCAAGGTTGCCCACCATATGATTTCCTAAGGAGGAAGGCCAATTCTGCCCCCTGCATCCCTCCCAGGCAGAGGGGGAGACGGAAGCTCCTCCATCACAGCTTGCTCCCATCCATGTACGGCTGGGCTGTCAGGTCCTCCTTGTGAAAGGCCCCTCAGCGTCTTTCCAAACAGAGAGACCCTTCCACTCCTGTAACAGGGCAATTACAGTCTTGGAGGTGGGGATGGGGTGGGCACAGCACGGGGGAGCAGAGCTGCAAGCAGCATGTCACAGCGGTGGCAGGGGGAGTGTGGTGAATTGCGCTGTGTCTCGGCTGCTGGACAACCAAAGAATTCTTCCAACTGGCTGGATTTATCCAAAAGTGATGTGCATCTGGGCTGGGGGTGGGGAGAAGGGCCTGGCAAGGGACTCTCCTTGTGGTAACAGCTGGGACCAGGCCTAAACATGATTAATTAACACTGTAAAAAAAGAAAGAGCAAGACAGAGAGAGAGGAAACGAAAACCCAAGTCACAGACACAATTAATATTTATGGGCCCAGAAGGATAAGGAGGCTGGGGATGGAGGAGAAGAAGAAGGGAAGGAGAAAGAGTGCCAAGGAGGCAGATTACAATTTAATACTTCTTCATGCTCAGACATTACAAGAAGGGGGTGACTGTTGGTCCCTGGGGTGGGGACTGCTGGAGCTCGGCTGGGCAGGAGTGGGGAGGCAGTGGGGAGGTGCAGGCTTGCTGTACTTTTCTGGGGGGGATGCCACAGGAGCAGTATGCAGCGTGATTTACAGCCTTCAGGGCAGCCTGCCCGCCTGCACCGTGCCAGCCCCTGTTTGACTTGCAAGGCCTCAAAACCCATGGGACCCTGAGCAGTGTGGGGTGAAGGGGGTGTCTGTTCTATCACCCCAACTCTGCCTATCCCAAAGATGGCTTCTGGAAAGGAAGGGCTCAGAAAGGCACAGAGGCAAGATCACAATTGGTTTTGAGCAGAACCAAAGCACTGTGGAGAGACACCCACCACCACCCAAAGCATTTTGCCAGAGGAAGCCAAGTTTGAAAGCAAGAGGCAACAGGCGCCGGGGCAGGTGACCCACTTTGGATGAAATAAGAACCGGCTGGGACCTACTCCCAAACCCGCCGACCAGCCCAGCTTTGCTCTACCCCCCTCAACTCACTTGTAATTTATGGAACAGAGGGTACATGATCCCAAACAGCCCTTTCACATCTCTGTCTAAGAGCTGTCTTGTACCAGCCAAAGCTGTGACACGGCATTGACATTTTCCTTCTGCCTTTCTGAGTTTGTGTGCAACTGCCAATGGCTTCACTTTTTCTCCTTTTTTTCTCCTACGGATGAGTGGCTGGATAAAACCCATCATCCCTCCCTTCCAAAATCAGCTTTCAAAGCTTGATTTTGCTCCATGTGCTGGGCTCCAAAAATCAGAACAAGCCCCTGGTTGTCATTTTTTCATTTGTTTATTTTGCAGAATTATAAATAAATAGCAAGGAGGTTTCTACTGAAAAGTTCCACAAAGGGCTTGGTTTGCTTTAAGAAATGTTTTGTCCAAAATGTCACCCAGCTCCATCAGCATTTGCTGCAGACTCGCAGAGCTCATGAGCAGGGTTATCCTTTGCCCTTCCCTGCTAAGTCATTGGCGTCACCAGCTCTGTCGTCTCTCATCTCATGAAGAAAATAAGGCTATGACTCCACTGACTCCATCCAAATAACACCTTGTTGCTTGCTCCAAAACCACTCATGGCATGCAAAGCACTACCCTTCCAAGATCCCTGCATGCCCTCTGACCAGCTTGGCTCCCGTGGAGGGCAGCAGATGTGAGAGGTGGAGAGCCAAGGGGCTAAAATCTAGTAAAGTGGGGGATTGCTGCTGCCTCGTGCCTGTGATCTGTGTCACTGGGTAACTCCAGCCATGCTGCGAACTAGCTAAGAAGAATTATCTTCACAGCCCAGAGCTGTACAGACTTTATTGATGGTGTGAAAATCACACAGCGTTTGGGGGAGATAGGGATGAGCAACCTCTGTTTTCCAAATGTTCATGCCTGACTGAAAGTGCAAGATTAGTGCAAAGGTTTTGGTAGCTGGTCAGACTACACAGTGTCACAGATGGGACAGGTTAAAATGCAGAATGTCCTGTAGCGTATCCTGTATCTTGATGGGACAATGCATTTGTGGGAAGGCTGTTAATCCTAGCTACCTCCCTACAGCATTTCATGCCATGTAGAAAGGGATTGGGAAGAAAGGCACCAACAGAATGGCATCGAATTGTTGTCAGAAAATGTGAAAACTGTGGAATAAGGGAAATTTGGAGTGTTTGGTTTCACTGCAGCAGATGGGAAAGTAAATTAATATGAGGAATTTGGGAATTTACAGTGGAACCTTGACTGGACCCACCATCCATATGGGCTGCCCTTCATCCACCCCTCCATCCATGGATCTTCCATGAACCACCCATTCATCCGCTTATCTTCCTCTTCCTGCCTGCAGTAATTGTTGGCACAAGGCATTGTACAGAGGAAGCCAGCTGCAGAGTATGGTGTCAATTCATGTCGGCACTAATTCCCCAGGAATGATGCTTTGTGGTCTTACAGGCTTTCTAGTTACTCTGTCTGTGTTAACCATTTGGATGTAGCAGAACAGCCACCTCATCATTTCCATGGCATGGGACCTGTCTGAAGAGGAGCATTGCACCCAATCTGCTCCCCACTAAATCAGGACTCAGAAAAGCAGGGAGTCTAGTGGTGAGACTAGGAAGACCTGGAGCAAACAGAGCACAGAGAGAACCTGAGAGGCAGGAGTTGGATGCAGGCAGACAGGAAATAACCTGGTGTGGAGAGGTGAGGACAGGAGAAATAAGGGTGTTGCAGGGAAATGGGCAAAAGGGAGAAGAGCTAAGAGTTGGCAGCTGCAATGCTGGGAGCAGATGGGCTCATGCTGCACATGGGTGTGTTGAAGGGGTCCCCGGGGAAAGAAGGAGCTGGGAGAGGTAAGTAAGAGAGGCAGCAAGACTTGGCCTCTGTGTCCCTTGGAGATGAACGGTGCTGCTGGCTCCCCAGACTGGCAGGCTGCTCTGTCCCATGCTGCCTCTCAGCCCTGTCAGCTGTCTCCCATCTCCAGGGCAAACCCTGGAGTTTCACAAGGAAAACAGCAAGAGAGCACTCTCCAAAGTGGTGTGTCTGTAGTAATTCCCCAACACGCTTGTGGACCTGCTCTGGGCGATATGCTGAAGGTGAGCCACATGTTGCTCCTACCAGGAATGAGGCAGACTGGTGGTTATCCTGACCCTGCAGCACTGGGAGGCTGCCCCAAAGCCATGTCCAGTTTGCGAGGGTAGTGGAAAAGCTGGGTAGGGTCTAGTGGCAGGGACCATGTCTTACGCTGCGAGAGAAGGTTTTCATTGCATGACTCCAGTGTGTCCCTGTGTTTCTATACTTCGCAGCACCCTGCGAGAAACCTTAAAGTTATTTATTTAAGGCAAATCTGAAACACCCCTGCCACTTTGCTGGGATCTATCCTCAGATGCCTCTTGATGCCTCTTAAACCTGACCCAAAATGTTTCATGTTGATGAGCCTGGAAAGGGATCCACGTGTCCTGCTTTTTGCTCATGATTTGCTCTGTTTGGGCAAATCACCAACAGACTTTTTCTAGTGCTTTGGCTTGAGGCACCTTTTCCTTCATCTCCCTTTTTCCCCTACAGCACAGGTCACATTGGAGCCAGCCTGGCTGCTCCTGGATGATAAGCTACACAAGCCAAGGGAGTTCTCTGGATCCTAAACCCTCCAGGATCCAGACAACATATGCTGAGAGGACCTAGAGGGTGGTCTGCGTGCTAAAGCCTGCAAAGTTTTCATCCCCTTTGGAAACTTATAGGCTGGTGTGTTCTTGTCTGGTATCAGCATCATCATGTTGCAGTGAGGCAGGAAGTCAAGCTCCCTGTGTCTCCCCCGTGTGCTCTGCTGTTCAGTTGCCCTGGAAGCCCCTTGAATTTTGTGTTGCAAGGCTGGGAGAAGACAAAGCAGCTCCCTCTGCTATTTTATATACAGCTTTCTCCCTTCATGTGCGTTCCTTCCCTGTCCTTTCCTGCTCTCCTACAAATGAATGTTTTTCTCCAGCCTCCCCATCAGAGGCTCAGCCAGACACATCCAGGCAGGAAAGCTGCAGTTTCAGGATGCTTGTAGGGAAAAGAAATGGCTTAATGCTTAAATATCCTTCCTGCCATGTCGACACCTTCCTCCCCCCAACCTGGCGTGTGTTGAGCGAGCAGCAGGGTACCCCAGGGAGCTCTGCTCCAGCTGCACGCTCATCAGCCATACGGGGAGCACACAGCGGTGCTTCAACACTAACACTCACCATGTTTAATCACACATCTGTGGGTTCAAACAGATTTAGCCAGCGCAGGAAGGGACACACCAGGTAGCAGCAGGTGACAGAAGTTGCTGATTCTGGTTAAACTGTGAAAAACGGATAAGTTAGGGAGAGGAGAGAGGCAGTGCCGTAGGAGGAGGGGAGCCATGGGCATCTTTGTCTGTGGTAACAAAACATCTCTGTGTGTATGTGCATACCCCTGTGTGCATATGGGCATATCCAGAGCTTTAGACTTCTTTGATCACTGTAAGATGTGCAGCCTGGGCATCCCATGCGCCCACTTACCTGCTTCACACATGAGCTGGCAGCACCTGGGCATGTGGGTGACAGAGTACACACAGCAAACACTGAGTAAGTTTGGGTTGGTGCAGGCTGCAATGATCTCGTGTGGGTGTGTTGGGACAACAGTGTGTTCCTGTGTGAGGCAGGGATCTGTGCTAGTGTTTGGCAGGAGAAAACCTTGAATTTTGTGTAGGTGTATGCTGAGGTCTGTGGCTGCGAGATGTTCTTTTCTTCACTTGCATGCACCAACAACAGAGATGGTGTGTCTAAAGCACCAGGGTAAGTCAGGGCTGGAAATGAGGTTTTTGGAGCTTGGACTCCTTCCTCTCACATGCACGTGTGCCTGCTTGTTCACTCCGCTGACAGGCGCATGTGTGCAGGGAGCGTGTGTATGTCCCGCATCCATACACGCACTCAGACAAATGCCTGCATACAGGCTCCTGAGGAAGGAGGTGCGTGGTGTGTGGTATCCAGCTGTTGGCCATGCAGAGTCTGAACACAGAGGGTTCAGCTCAAAGCTAGCTCCAGGCATAGCTGGTTCTAATGGCTATCAGGACTGTCATGACCAGGGATGGGGAGCCTGGGCATGAGGGCCTGAAGCTGCAGTTCACGAGCAGCTCATGACAGGTATTTAGCTATCAGATGGGAAGTCACAAGATCCCCAGGTTGAATTTTCTCATGTAGATGATCCTCACCTGCCTGTGCCCATGGCCCGACCTTCACTATGCATCTGCTGTCCCTGTCCCCAGGCTCCACGGTGTCCTGCTGCCACCTCTTCTCCCACCTTCAAGCCCAGCTGGCAGCTTCCATAATCTCCCATTTCTGTGTATCCGAGCAGCCTCTTGCTGCCTCCTGCCCATCCAGCCATTTACACAGTATTGCTCATTAGAAACTTGAGCATCTCCATCCTGAGGAAAGGGGAAAAAAAAAGCA
>JAVHNF010057543.1:11172-23498 GCA_034783455.1 Micropsitta finschii
GCACTGTTTTGCGATTTATTTTTAATAGCAATCCATTAGTAAAAGCTGTACTCGTTTGCTGTCGTTTAGGAACTGAGCAGCCTCTTGCTGCCTCCTGCCCATCCCAGCTAGTTGTCCTTCAGTCCCAGCCTACCCAAGTGCCTGATAAAAGGGGCATACTGGCTGGCAGCCGCACTGTGCTGGCTGGTGGAGAGGACAGGTGGGGTCAGAGGCAGTCTCTGCTCTGCAGCATGGCACAGTTTGGAGCCACATTGGACTCCCTCAGCAGGAGGGAGGCGGGCAAGGTAACGGCTGCTCTTTCGGGAACATGAGCATCCATCTGGTGCACTGAGGGCACAGGGGGGTTGGCACCCAGGAGCTGGCTCTGCCACCATGCGTCCTTGGAAGGGCCATGCTTGAGCTCTGCCTGGAAAGGGAAGCTTGTCCTTCCCTCTGACCTTGGGGCTGAGCCATCCCTGTGGATCACACCGCATCCCCCTCTGTTCTGTGGCAGCTCCCCACATATAGTCCAGCCTCTGCCTCTCTCTTTCCAGGCTGTGTCTTGCCCGTGACTGGGAGAATAGATCTGGGGGATGCTGCTCTGGGCCCTGCACCTTGTGTCATTACTTGCATCAGTGCAAAACGTGTGTGCGGCAGCATCTCCTCAGGAGAGCATTTCATATACCTGAGGTGTGTTTGCAAATAACTGCACATCACACAGGGTGAGGAGTCTGGAGATGTACAGGAAGTGCACAGCACTGCAGGGCATTATGATGGGGTGAAAGGGAAATGCAACAGCAAAATGGGAGGCATGGGGCCAAGCTGACTAAGGAGAAGGTACTTCAGTGGGAGAGAAGAACATTTAGTGGCTTACTATAAACCCTATTGAAACTCAGCAAAGAAAGAAGAGGATTTAGCCTATTCCTCTGCTTTTCCCACATCTCCAATATCTGCCTCACTTTCCCTCTGCAACACTGGGTATTTTTATTTCCCTCTTCTGTGGTTTAACAACTGGCCCTCTGTTTTCCTGAAACTTGGATTATTGTTACTCTTGAAAATGGATCCCCAGACACAGAAGGTAAATGCACCCCCTGGACACCATCACATCTCTGCAAATGCAGGAGCCTGCTGGAAGGTGTGTCCTTGGGAGGCAGCGGCAGGGAGGCCTGGATGCCGGTATAACCTCGGTGTTGCTGCTGACAGATGCACAGTTAATGGTCTGCCTTTTTTATGTGTGTCACTTTGTGATCTAAAAACCCAGACTGGTGAGTGGAGGTCCCCTTGTGCTGCAGCATCAGGGCACTTGCTTGAGTCCCAGGCAGATCAGCGACTTTCCACCCTTGGATCTCCTCTGTGTGAGTGCCTGGGGGAGCAGGTGGCCATGACACGTCCTTGTCTATTGGGAGGATGTTTCCCAATTGCTGCTGTGTGAGGGATAGCAGCTCCTGGAGTGTGCTCTTGGGTTCTTGTGCCCATAGGCTCCCCAGGATCCCAGGATGGGACCTGCGGCAACTGCACGAGTGCAGGGCTGGCAGAGAAGGATTGTTCTTGAAGGTTTAATAGCTCCTTGAGCATCATCTTTTTCTGTGAGTGGATTTATGCCATAGGATTTACCCGCATCCCCACTGTCTGCCACTGCACAGAAACAGCACCATCCCCGGTGCAGCAGAAGAGGCTGGAGTCTGGAGCAGGAAGGTCCAAGGCAGTTTTTAAAAAAGAAGAAGTCTTCTTTGAAGACTTCAAAGAAGTCTTTGGGGGATGAAGGCAAAAGCTGGATGATGGACGGGACATGCAAGGTCCGCAGGTTGTCACACTGACTCCCCATCTCACAGAAAACACCAGCAGGCATCATTAACTCATGTCCCCAAGCGCGGTGCAGCCTGGTGCAGCCTGCGAACAGCACCATGACATTCACACTGCTCCCCTCCTCTTGATGCTCCGCCCTGTACCCCCAGGAACTGTGGCTTAGTTTCCCCCAGGCATCACCAACAACCAGGGCTGTGAGACCCCCTCACACACAAACACACCCAGGTGCTCTCACCCAGTGCCTACCACCCTGCTCACAGCAGGCAGCAGCCCAGGCTGTGCCTGGAGCCTGGCACACACCATCCCTGCCCGCAGCCCTGTGCTCCAGGAGCCCCCACGCTGGCTCAGCCACCCCGGCTGCTCTTAGTTTCTCCCTACTGAAGAATTATGTAGCATGAAGAAGCAGGCTCCACCATCTTGAACTGGCAGTGAACTTTGCTTTCTACATATAAATACAGATAGCAATCACACCCCAATCAGCACACAAGCTTCAGGGCATCATCACAGCAACTCTAACTTTCCCATTACGATAATGTGATTTTCACTCAGTCTATAATATCACCAGCCATGAATAAAACAACTGGCTTTTTCTCTCTTTTTCTCTCCTTTCTCTCTCTTCCCCCTCCCTCCCTCCCTCTTTCTCTCTCCCCCTCTCTCAGATCACAGTCTTTGCATACTAATGATGGCTGAATACGGCTTCCAGGGTGCAATCTCTGATGGAAAGGGGAGGTCAGGCTCTGGGTGGATCCCCAGTGCTATCCAGTCCTCACACACATGCCCTCATCTCTCTTTTACCCTCCTGGATGTGCATAACCCGACTGGACAGACAGACCTGGATGGACAGACATGACAGGACAGGCAGGACATGCTGCACCTTGTGTGGCCAGGTTAAGGAGTGTCTTGGTCCCTAAAGCCCCCCAGCACCTGCCTGGCTCACTGGAGCATCCCCATTTCTGCTTGGAGGCTCTGGAGTATGCAAAATGTGTCAAGCTGGGATTGATCCTGCCCCAGAGCAGTTCACCCCTGCTGCTCAGCCAAGCTGTTTGTCTAACCCCGTTCAGGTCTGGTGTCTCTGGGGATGGAGGCAAGAGCAGGGAAGCAATCCGGCTGAAAACAACCCTACCACAAAAAGAAGAGTTAGTCCCATGGGAATCAGGTCATTGGTAAAACCCACTACACTCAGAAGGGCTGTCCCAGGGAACTGAGTGGATTTTCCCTCTGAAAAGCAACTTGCTGGATCAGACCTCTCCTCTTCTGGGTCCCAGAGCTGCCAACGTCATTAAGGGTTACTGCAGAGGAGAAACCCTTTTCCAGCCTTTTAGGAATTACTCTGACAAGGGGGTTCCTGCTCATTTTGGTACCTCCAGAGCTGCAGCCTGATGAGCTTAAACCAGCCAGGAAAGGTTTCTGACTAATTTTGGTGATTTCCAGCAGACTAAGCATCACTTGGTATGTTCTGATGCAACTGGGGCACTGCTGTACCCAGTACTGCAAGCTCTGCAATCCACCCTCAGCAAATGTCCCATGCTTGCTCTGCATGCCTCCGGCTTAGCTGGCACCCAGCTCGCATGGGGATAGCATGGAGGGGAGCACTCTCATATGCAGGAATTTAAATGAAGTGTATTGTTTTGATTCTGATTCTCATTCTCCCTCCAGAAACTGTCATGCAATGGCACGTAAAACCAGGAGCTGGTTTGCTCTTTCCAGGCCATGCTGATCCAACATGCAAAGCCAAAGCTCAGCTAACTCGTATCCTCCCCCCATTTGTTCTCTGCCACTAAAATTTTCGGTAGGTCTCTTGCCTGGGACAGTGGTGGCTTAAAGCACTGTGAAGATCTTAAACCATAGCCTCCACACCACAGCCAAGCACCACTCTAACTCCTCTCCACCCAGTGCTTTGGTTAGGGTTGTTATCTGGAGGTGAGTAATTAATTCTCTTGAGCAACAGCAACTGGCCCTGAGTGGGAGCTGTGCTGGGGAGAGCAGCAGAGCACAGGATTGGGTTGTAAGATGCAAGGACACCTGTTTGTGCTTCTTACGTTCTCCCTAAAATCTATAAAGTGGGAGAGGGAAGAGGGTAACATCCTTACTTGCTCTGCCTCAGAAAGGTACTATGGGTAAGCTGCAGCATGGAAGGTGCTGGTTCTCCTTTCTGCAAGATAAAGGTGTGCATTTTTCAAGTAGCTGTTGAAATGCCTGTGTTCCTGACCAGTGCTCCTTGCAGTGTCAGGAGAGCTGCAGGGTGAGTGTTGAGTTACTAGGGTCCTCCAAAGGGTGTCTGAAGCAGCAATAAATAGAATTAGGACAAGAAATGGGGCAGGATGGTGCCTAGAGCAGGTGTCAATATTGTGGTTGAAACTATGGATATCAAGTGGGTTGTCTTGAGTGTGCACAAGTTTTGAGTGCTGAAAGGGGAAAAAGCAGGCAGGAAAACAAAGTAGTGACATCCTACTTTGTGCTCCAGGTCTCTTGCTGTGCATGAGGGATGACAGACTGCACAGGGCAGCCTTTGCTGCTCCTAATCAATGCTTTCCTGCTGTGGGTTGGGCAATGGCAGACCTGGCAGGAGAGGTGCGTGCAAAACCAGCCCTGAGCATTGAAAACCAGGAGGTTGCCACATTCATGGAGCTGTTGTGCAGTATTGTCATTGCTCCCCATTGCTTTGCTAGAGCCACACAGGGAGGTGGAAGATGGTTGCAGCAGCCTGCCTCTGGGACAAGGAAGCTGCATATTACAGACACTTGCAGCAAAAGCTGGTGCTGAACTGTCCTGTTTAGGATGTACTGCAGGGTGGCAGGCAGGGCATCTCTTGAAAGGAAAGACTGGGACAGGCTGCCTGTTCATTCCTGTCAGAGCACTAGCAGCTTGCAAGTGTCCCTATATAAATCAAGCTTCTTTTCCAGATGCTGGTGTCCCTGCAGTCTGGGTGGCTTTAGGAATGGCTCTGGCTCCACTGTCTCTCAGGTGTGAGATGGTCTGATCCCAAAACTGCAATGTGTCCTGCTGCAAGCAGCCTGGAAAGTGCTCTTTGATGATGAGAAAAGTGCGCTGGGCTGGTGTACCCCAGAAACCCATGTCGGGGTCCATCACTTGTCCTTTACCCCATCCTCAGCAGTCTGGTCTGGGATGTGGGATGCTTTGGGATTTCAGAGCCAGGCAGGGATAAGTCCCTAACATTTCAGCTGCTTTGGCTGCTTCTCTAGCTGGAAATGGCTCCCCGCCATAGAGAGAAGAGCAGAGGTGCACCAAAAACTGGCAGGCACCTCTGCCCACTGAAGCCCCCCTCAAAGGGCTTACCCCACACAGCAGGGAACATGTCCCCTGGTGGGTGACAGAGCTGGCTGAAATGGATGGGGCTGTAACGGAGGTACCTGCCGGCAGGGCTACCCGGGAGATGCTCTTATCTGTCATCTGATTTATCCAGGTTAAAAGGCTGCAATCAGTCACCAAGGTAGATTCATTCCCCAGTAAATGGTGCCTGAGGGCTTCCAGGACCTATTTTACTGCTAAGCACTCTCTTTCCAATGCTTGAATACCTTTGTTCCCGATGGAGCCGTTGCTGGCTGATATATATATGATATGGGGAGTGCCGGTGACTCTTTTATTTTTGCTCTTCACAGCTCCTGGCCGTGTCTCGGCTGCGTTGGGCTGCACGATGGATGGGCTGTCCAGGGCTTCCTCGCGTCTGGGGGCAAAGCCAGCCGAGACTGTTTTTGGCTGCAGAAGACCTGCCTCTGTGAAACATCCTGGGCGACTGGCATGGTGAAAGAGGAGAGGTTTGGAGGGCAGGGAAGTGATGCTTGGAGCACTGGTGGGGCTGGCTCAGGTGCTGGGCTGGGTGCGCCTCAGCTCTCCTAGCCTTGCTGCTGCCACTGGGGCATTTGGGAGGGGTGACAGAGCTGAGCTGAGGGAGGCTCATGTGCTGTGGGTGCCCAAAGAGTTGCTGTCTCCAGCAATTTACTACTGCTGGACCCACCTAGAGCCTGTCCCCTATCACATCTGAGTCCCTTATAAGTTTGGGTACCCGCAGGTAGGGAGAGGACTCCCAGACTGGGAAAAGCATTGTCTGACATCTCTGACAGTGATGCCTGGACCCCAGTAATCCCCAGAAAAAGGGCCCTCTCTGCCCTCTGGGTTTCAAGTGTTACCTCTTGTGACATGCCACTACTGTGGTTTCCTCTGAGCTCTGAGGTTCCCTGCTCAGGCCCTGCTCTTTATGGTCAGTGTTTGTATCTGACTCAGTGGTGGTGGAGAGGAAATCTCTGGCAAGAAGGCTAAGGACACAAATATCAGTTTTAATCCTCATTTTAACTGATTTTGCTTTCTTTTCATCACAGTTTAAACCAGCAACGCAGACCCCCAGAACTGCTGGCAGTGGGCTGCCATCCCCACCCCAAAGGTTAGGGGAAAGGCTGCATCCTGTCCTCATCTTGGGGGAGAGCTCAGGAGCCCTTTTCTCCTACATGTTATTTCCATGTACCTTTCAGGCACTTGCCCTGCAAACATCTGAGATTTGACTGCTTTTATTCTTTTTCTTGTTTTGACAAACCTCTTATGTAGTTCATCATCCCAAATGGGTTTGATAATTTCTTCCTTCTCTTCCCCATTCCATCCCTCTCCTACTTCTCCTCCCCCTAATTAGACTTAGAGTGAAGGACTAATGGAGTATTACTGCGAGGGACTAGCAAGCTTCCCAAAGTGCTTACCTAAGGGGAGAGCACTTACACAGCCTTAATGTGCATCTATTAGTATCCTTGTCCTGAGAGCAGGAGGAGGTGGCCAAGAGCCTGGAGCAGAGCTCCAGATATCGGTGTCACTGGCTCTCTCCTGATTTCCACACTGTGCTGTACAGGTGGACCATACTGCTCTCAGAGTCACCCTTAGGGATGGGTTTCAGATCTAACTTGCCCTGTGGTAACACCCGATCCAGGTGGATTTGAATCACAGTAGGTGCAACATGGTCCTTTGCTAGCTAGAGATACAAGCTTTCCTGCCTGGGGGCAGGAGGGCTTTCCCCTCATGCTGTATTTGTATGACGCCTACTGCAGGAGGTCTCCTTTAGTCCCCTGGGGGATATTCTGCACTGGTGCTTTGGGTATTGGATCACTCAACACTGCTCTGGGACAAGACAGTGGGGCAGCCTGAAGGAGAGTGGAGGGATCCATAGTGATACAGAGCACTTTAGGAGCTGCAATACATATACTTACTCCTTCCTCCTAGGGATCTCATTAGAGTTTTTTCATGCTGGTGCTTTGGTGTTAAGGCTTCCTGTGCACTTTCCAGGGGCTGCACTCAGCATTGGAGGGTTGGAGGCTGGAGCCATGCAGAACCACACAGCCTGAGCTTTGGGAATGCACTGGGATGGGGGGCAGTGATGATCAATTTGTGTCTCCACTCCTGCGAAGTCCCGTTGCCTGCAGATGTCTGTCCCATGACTTCTGTTGCTCCTGAACCTGTGCTAGGGTGCAAAACTGATTGGATCAGCCTGGCAGTCATCACCCACGTCATCTGCAACCTTCAAGTGTTTTGCTGCTCAGTCCCCTGGACCCCTGCAGGCCATCACCCTGACATTTTAAACCCTGTAAATGGCAGCAGTGCTGGGAGGCACCAGGAGAAAAGTCAAGTGCTTCGGTAAGACATGGGCAGCTGTGGGTTTGCACATGTGTGTTTGCTGGTTAAGTGGATGGCGACACCTAAACTTGAGTGGTAGCAAAGGGAGCTCAGTGGGGGTACAAACCAGGGTGGGCAGAGGGGATGAGAGAGGGCATAAACATGGAGAGGAGTGAGCTAGGGCTGTCAAGGCCACAGCGTACAGCCTGAGGGAGGAAGGCTTTCCAGAAGCTAGGTTTGGAGAAGCAAAGCCATGGTGTCTATGAAAAGTGGTGGCCAAGTTCAGGGGACTCGTGATGGCTGGGTCTGGAGGTGGCATGAGGGGACAGTTTATGGCATGTTTCTGAGACTCCTTATTTAAACAGGGACTGAGCAACTTACCAAGTGTGTGCAGTCAGCCCCACATTTGTGTTTCACTTGAGCTCTTCAGGTGTTCCCAGATTTCCCTCTGCCTCTTCTTGCTTGCTGCCACCCTTTTGGTGTCTGACCTCTGAGCAATCTCACTTTAAGTAAGTGCCTGTAACAGGAGGGATGTAGGGATAGACATAGGATGGGTACAACTTGTCCAGCCTCACTAAAGTTAACCCCTGCTCTAAGTCACCTGAACTGCTGGTTCATGAATCCATGAGGATTCTTCAGGAGGCAGCTCAGCCAAACAGAGCCTAAGCATCATCAGTGCCTGAGGAGCTTGTGGGCAGTTATGGAAACATGGATCTGTGCATCTCATTCACTTCCTCTTACACTGGCCAAGGGCATGAAACCCCTAAGTGCAGACACTGACACAAGGACTGAATTTGGCCCCGCTGCAGCATGGATCAAAGCCTGTGTCCCTGGCTCTCAGGCTTTTGAGTGTTGGTATCCCATGAGGTCTGTGCTGGGAGAAGGGAGAAATCTACCACAGCAAGAGAAGCATCCCCAGGATAACTGCCTATGTGCATGTAAAGTCAAGAGGAGGGGTATACAATACCCTCCTGTTACAGGGAGGGGGTTTACCACCATCTTGGCCACCCACCCATGCAGGGGGCTTCTTCAGTCTTATTTATCCCAGCACTAGGGAGGAGGAATATCAGAGCTACCCATGAGCTGGACACTGCTCCCTCCCTGCCTCGGTGAAGATGCAATGTGTGGCCATGGAGCAGGGTCACTCCATAGTGCTCCCATCAGGGAGGAAGCCTTCCCGCACCCCGGCAAACCCCTAGTGAAAGACAATCAGGCTCACTGTCACCGAGTTAATTCCGACGGCATAAAAGCAGTAATGAAATTCACGGCAGGATTAGCCTCTCCATCCAATGGGCCGGCGCCACAGTGACATATCGTGCTTCTTGCCCGAATGTAACACACCATCTAATTTACGTCGTGTAGCGAGCGGGAATGAAATGTTCATAAAGAATTGCTGAATCTTGTCACCTTAACTGCGGCCCCGGGCTCTGAGGCATCTGTCAGGGAGAGGAGAGTGGAGAAGGAGGCTCCTGCTTTGCAAAGCTGCGACCAGGGCTTTGGGAAAGGGGAGATGTCTGCATTAATCTTCTGGGTCTGTGCAACGGAGATGTGGCGTGTAGGGATGAGGACTCCAGGCTGGAGAAGTGGGGGCTGTACAGCTTTCTTGTGTATGCATGCTGTACTGAGCAGTGCCAGCCATAGGGAAGGGGCTATTAGATCTTCTCCACACCCTGAATTACATATCTGGGATGCATGAGAAGGGACCTGTGGTGGTGTGAAAATAAGGGGCAGCATCCCTGGAGATCCATATGCTCACAGTTCTCAAATTGGGAACACAAGTTCCCTATTTCCATGCTTAGTCCCATGTTCAGTTGTGCACTGGTCAGCAACTGTGAGTGTTTGCCTGTTTCAGGAAGCACGTGCGTGTGTCTATAACCCTTCTGCTGTGGCTCGGCAGCCCCATTCCTCCCCCTCTTCCCTCCCCAAATGTTTCTTTGCTGTTAATTTTCATGGATCCTAAATGGCTTGGATCCTGCTAGGGGGGCTCGTGCTTGCCTCTTCAGTCAGAAAGTTTGCAGAAAAAATAGCCCTTTCCTGTTGTGTTTGGAGTAATAGTGTCTTGGTGTCCGGAGGGGAGTTGGCAAGGAAACAGGGAAGTTTATTAAGAGTAAGAGATTGAATTCCACCAGGTTTAATTGGAAGTGCATGAGCAAGCAGGGGAGGGAGATACCCGGTCCAGCCCCCTGAAAACAGCAGTGCTGTCCCCAGGCTCCATGCTCATGGAGCTGTTTGGTCCCGAGGCCACCTCACCCTCTTGTCTGTTGGGGAAGCTTCAGAATCTGGGGTTCTTGCTTCCTTGGGGTCATCTGTGCACTTCAGCCTTGACTTCCTGCTCCATCAGTAGGTAGGACCCCATGTGGGCTCTGGAAATGCTGGGTCAGGAGGGATGCAGCTCTCAAGTGGCTGGGAAAAGGCAGTATTTGGGTCCGCATTTTACTTTGGAAGCTGGTTCAGGGCACAAAGTGTGCAAGTAAGATGTGGGTCCTGTCTCTTCTGTCTCTTCTGTCTTGACTCAGTCCCTTCCCATGAAAATCTGGGCTTTCTCTCTGGGCAGGGACAGCACAGCTCCAGGCTGAGGCACAACAGCAGCTGTATGGGGTGCAGGTATCCCCTATATAATTTGCAACTGGAATATGTTCTGGGAGAGTAACTTAAACTTGAGAGGTCTGCTCTGCTTTCCCATTTTAAAGCAAACACGAGTGTATCCACCTTTGGATCCCAGTCTCCACATTGTCCTTCAGTGTATGGAAAAGTCTCCAAGTCATGGATGAAGCCATCTGCCTGCCTTAGGCTGGGCACTTGGCCTTGGGCTTGGATGCTGCCTGCAGAATGAGCTGCAGCACCTTTGTGTCTCTATAGCACTGACACTCCCAGGCATGAAAAGCAATATGGAAATATGCCTTTGTGGCTGCAAAATGAGATGAGTGCCAAAAGCCTGATCCCTTCCTAGAAAAGCTTTTCCTGTACCACACTAAGTTGAAAGAGGCATCAAATACTCTCTTGGCTGATGAAGGTAAATGGGGCTCAGACACTTGTTTCACCTTGAATTCAGCTGATTGCTCTGCTGAAGAATTCAGAATTAAAGAACAATAAATAATTTATGACTTTATTTACTTTAATTCAAAGAATTGCTTCCCCACAAATTAAGATCTATTGCTTCAAATTAAATGTTTCATTAAATCTGAGATTAAACTTTTGGGGGCTGGGGAAAAGAAGACTTTTTAATTTGGCTGAAAACCTGAAAACTGCCATTTCCCATTGCTTCAATTGCAAACTCTGGAACAAAAGGGACAGAAATCTTAGAAAGCTCAGTTGTGCTGGTTTGGCCTCTGCTCACGCTCCTTTGGGAGACCAGTGGGTTTCTCTTTCAGGCTCTTCCATGGTGGCACATGGGTGCAGACCTCCAGCTCCAAATCCAAAGGGAGCACATCTCTAAATCCAACCAAACCTCACAGGAATGTGGTTTAATTGAAGCACATTGTGGTTAGGCTTTGCCAAGTCCTGTTTCTCCACAACCTCACTTCATGGGTGAAATTGCCACAGTGACTCAACTCTGAGATGAAAAGTGGGAATTTTCAAGGCACAACTCCTCTCAACCTTGTCCTACTTTGTGCATGGCACTGTATGCTCTATGTATATATGTATATATGTATACTGTATGTATACATATATATATATATATGTATATATGTATGTATTTAATTTCCTCTTGGTGGATGCCCTGTGCTATGGCTCTGAATGGGATTTCAGCCATATGTTATATCCCAGTCTCCAGAAGCAACATTCACCTCTGATGAACATGAGATGTAACCTATCTGTTTTCTTGCAGTCTTACCTGTGTGGAGCTTTCCTACAGATTCTCATTAGTATGATGGCCAAGCCATAGAGGTGAATGGGACAAACAGCCTTGCACAGGTCGGCTGTGCAATGTGGGCTGAAATGAATGAGCTTGCTAGTTCTGTGGGCAGTGTGGCACCTAGCATGATTGAATCTGCTACAGGGTGGGATCTCTGGGGCCTGTGTGGCTGCTGCATCTCAGTACGAGCTTTTATAATGTATTAGGGACTACTGGAGCTGCTTCCAGTTCAACGCACACCTCCTCAGGTACTCATGCACTAATATGGCCACTGCAGAGCATCTTAGTGACTTATGTCCCTTAAAAGCAGTGAAAATGTCTGTGCTGCTCCATTTAGGAACAGCCTGCACAGACACAGTTGCAGGAGCAAATAATTGATGAGGGGTCATATTCTTTCCCCTTGGACTCTGCAAGAAAAGCCAAACTCTTGGTTGAGAACAAGCAGAAGAACTGCAGGTTGTATAAAACAGTGCTGGAGAAACACTCCCTCCTTTGTTGGAAGCACTCCTGGCTGCAGGCATTGAACGGCAGAAGTACACACATTAGCTGCTTGTGACTGCATCCTTCCTGGTGCCCTCTTCTCCTGTGGCTGCAAGCTCACCACTCTCAGTATAACCTTCACTTGTGATGGAATCTGCCACAGCTGTCTTTCACAGGAGGATTAGAGCAGCAAGAGGAGGTTTTGAGATATTGAGTGGTGTCTGGTGCAGGGAGAAGGCCTTGTAGTGCCTAATCTGGGCTGCTCTGAGCCAGGCTGGTGGGAGCTTTGGCAGAGGCAAGGCTTTGTGCTCCATTTCCCTTTGTGCTTGAAAGGTTTCCCTAGAGTGAAATCTTTCCTGTGAGGGTCATTTTGCTTTCAGGAGAAGTTTCCCTCAGGGAACCTTTTAAAGGGCTGGATAAATTTCCTGACTTGTCCTTCAGGCACTGAATGGCAGGGATATGGCCCATGAGGAAGAGAGCACAGGGTGTGGGGCTTGGCTGTGCAGATGGGATCCCAGCCTCTTCCCCCAAGCAGGTGAGTGATGCTGGAGAAGTGACCTCTGAGCTGCATGTGTGTCAGCACCTGGAGCTCAGG
>JAVHNF010057548.1:0-15945 GCA_034783455.1 Micropsitta finschii
TGCCCAGAGAAGCTGTGGCTGCCCCATCCCTGGCAGTGTTCAAGGCCAGGTTGGACACAGGGACTTGGAGCAACCTGGTCTGGTGGAAGGTGTCCCTGCCTGCCTGTGGCAGGGGTTGGAACTGGGTGAGCTTTAGGGTCCCTTCCAACCCAAACCAGCCTGTGACTCTATGATTTTAATCTGCATTTTAACCTCCTTCCTTTCTTCCTTCCAGAATCAGGAAGCTTCACGGGGGATCGCAGAGAAATGCAGCGCTTGCGCAAGCGAAACCAGCAGCTGGAGGAAGAGAACAACCTCCTTCGGCTGAAAGTGGACATTCTGCTGGACATGGTGAGTCTGTGCCCAGCTGCCACTGCAGCAGAGGTGCCCAAGCAAAGGGTGCTGGGGTCTGTGCCCTGCTTTCAGCCTTTCCCTGCTACACAAGGCAGATGTGATGGTGAAGTGAGGGCAGGAGCAAAGTCTGGCCTCTGCTGTGAGGAGGTGGGGGTTCCTCTGCAGTAGTGTTTGGCTTTGGTGAACACCATAGCTGATATGAGAGGACCCCCTACAAGTGCCATGGCTCCGTTGTCCCTTCCTGCATGGCGTTATGGCATTTTTCTTGTTACTCTTGCCTGTGTCCTAGCAGTGAAACAAAGCAATAGCCACCTTCTCTGGTGGTTAAGGTTAAAGCTTCCAGCTGCTGTGACAAGTGGTGTGACATCATTTTTGTGTGCAAACCATGGGGTGAAAGAATCCACAAGCCCTAAATAAACTGAAATTCAACCATACCCAGATATGATGCTCAGAATCTGGAGACGCTTTCAGTGAAATGGAATGCCTGTGCTTAGATCAATAACTGATTTACCCTTTATGTCACTCTGAGCATATACCTGCTCATCCCATTCCTCTCTTGCGCTCTTCCTGTGTTTTAACACTGGCAAGCAGCTTCTGGTTGGGGTGCTGAGCTGAAGCCCAAGCTGCTCTCCAGCTTTCCCCAGCAATGGCAGTGAAGTGTGAAATTTCCTTTTGCTTCCCTCTTGCCCAAATGGGAGCAAACTCCCTCGCTTGTGTGCTGCCTCACGGCTGTTATGTCTTGGTAACGTCTCCGGGGAAGGTTGTGCCATGGAATGGGGAAAAGCTTCTAGCTGTAGCACATGGTGGAGGTCTGAGGAGTAGCTCACCCTTGTCATTGCAGCTCTCTGAGACCACAGCCGAGTCCCACCTGATGGAGAAGGAGCTGGAGGAACTAAAGAGCCACAGCCGGAGGAGGAAGTGAAGAAGAGGAGATGGCCATAGGACAGGGGAGCAAAGAGGCCAGCTCTGACTCTCAGTGCCTCCTCAGCACCTTGGTACTGCGTTTAGGTGCTTCATTCCATGGGACTGCAAGTAACGAGGTGCCTCTGGTGCTGTAGGTGCCATGTAGTGACTGGGTGGCACTCCCACAAGTCACACCGTGATGCTGTCAACTAACACGGATCTTCTCAGAGCCCTTTACCTCAGTACGTTTCCGGGCACCTTAAAAAACACAGGACACCCCCTGACCTCCCCCAAACCTGCCCCCTCTGGGAGCCTGCAGGGTGCTCGCTGTTGAGGCTTTTGCATCGTTTACATAAACACATTGAAACCCAGACTCTGCGGGTGTTTGCTATGAGCTACGAGATGGGGAGAACCGGGGAGGGGGGAACCGGGGTGAGCTCCTCCCGGCCCCCAGGTGTCGCTGCATCTCCCTACGGCCTGGCGGCGGGAGGGCCGCCCTTCCGCTTCCGCTTTCTCACCGCCCCCTCCGTCCGTGCCTGGTGGTGATGGCGGCCGCGGCGTCCCTGTCTCCGGAGGAGCTGCTGCCCAAGGGCGGCTCGGGCAGGGCCGAGGAGCTGGAGGACGAGCTGGAGGAGGACGACGACGACGAGGAGGTAGCGGGGCAGCGGGCGGCGCGGCGGGGCGGGCCGGGGCAGCGGTGACCCCGTCGGTCGCGCAGGGCCTGATCGGGCCTGACGCGGTTGTTGCCGCCCGCAGCTGGACGAGACGCTGGCGGAGCGGCTGTGGGGGCTCACGGAGATGTTCCCCGAGTGCGTTCGCTCGGCGGCAGGAGCCACGTTCGACCTGTCGCTGTCGGTAGCGCAGAAGATGTACAGGTGAGAGAGCGAGTCCTGCGGTGCGGGGAGCGGCGGGGCCGCGGCCGTTGCTTCTCGGCGGCGTTGGGCAAAGCCAGGAAAGGGGGCACCTCGGGCCAGAACTAGGGGGTGGCTTTTGTGTGAGGCACAAGGGGGAAGCCTGGGGCCTATGGGAAGCAGGGAAAGAACCGGTTCTTATTCCTGATATGCTTCGTCGTCCACAGATTCTCCAGGGCAGCTCTGTGGATTGGGACCACCTCCTTCATGATTCTGGTTCTTCCTGTCGTGTTTGAAACTGAAAAGCTGCAGATGGAGCAGCAGCAGCAGATGCAGCAGCGACAGGTGAGGCGGGAGCACCCCAGTCCTCTCCCCTGGCCCTGCAGGGCATTGCATCTCCTCCCATGTACCTCTGTTGAAGGAGCTTAGGAAGCAGTTTGTGATACAGTGTTCATCCCACTGGATGCCCCGGTTGGATGCTCCCAATGGGATGATCCGGCCGATTCCCAGTGACAGGTTGATGGCAAACTCCAGCAAACACAACCTAGTTTTCACCAGGCTAAAATAGGCAGTGAGGGCTGCACATGAGCTGAAGGCAGCAACGTCCAGTCCACCCCACTCGCATTCAGTGTGGCTGAGCTTTGCGCTGGGCTCTCATGGCAGGGGAGGAACTGGTGCCACAGCCTCATTGCCTGGTTGGGTGGCTGTGAGAGAGGGAGGGCACTGCACAGCCCCTGTCCTGTGTCCTTGCAGCCCCTCAACTGACCCTTTTCCTTCCAGATCCTCCTGGGACCCAACACGGGGCTCTCGGGAGGGATGCCAGGGGCCCTGCCACCATTGTCTGGGAAGATCTAATTTGTGGAAGCTGCGTTGGATTTGTATCATGTGGGAAGACCTTGAGATTATGATCTATTGAACTGTTGAGTTGTTGGGTCAGGGCATTTTTTTGTTTTTCCCTGTTTGTTTTTATTTTTGGTTCTCCTTTGGGACATTGACCTGTTCATAAACAGGGGGGAAAGCCCATCCTCCTCTGGACCTGCTGACAGCTCCTGGCTGCATCCTCCCCCTGTATAGAAGTCGTGAGTTTTTCCTTTTATTCAGTCAATGCACCATAACCAGTCACAGACTTGAACTGGGGGAATTCAGTTCCTCTTCCAGGCTCCTCGTACTCCCATAAAACCACCCCGGGGCTCAGGTTGGGCTTCGGAAGTCAAGCAAAATGAGTCCTGAATCCTTTGCTGGCTGACGTGAAGTTGAAGGACACTGGTGAGAAGAGGAGGAAGAGAAACAACTTCCTCAGCAGGCAAAGCAAAGGCAGATGGGGTGCAGGTGGCTGCACCCCGTGGAAAACTCTCCAGGAAGATGCATCTGCAGAAATACTGTAACGGCGGCTTCATGTGTGTATGTATGTGAGAACTGAGGGAGCGGCAGGTTCAAGACGATCACGCTGATCCTCTGCCTCATCAAGTAGAACTTCAGCAATCAGCTGCGTATTTTTTTGTATTGAATATTAAATAAATCCAACCTGAGCAGTGTGGTTTTAATAAACGTCCTTTTGGGAGGCTCAGTTCCTTCTGGAGCCACTGGAAGGGATGGACACTGCATTGGCACCTGAAGATGACGGAGCAACAGGCTTTGCACCACTTAAGGGAGTTCTCAGAGGGGAATGATAGGACAAGGGATGCTGGGTTTAAACTTAAACAGAGGAAGTTAAGGTTAGATACAAGGAAAAAGTTCTTTACTGTGAGGGTGGTGAGGCACTGGAATGGGTTGCTCAGGGAAGCTGTGAATGCTCCATCCCCTGGCGGTGTTCAAGGCTGGGATGGACAGAGGCTTGGTCAGCATGGTTTAGTGTGAGATGTCCCTGCCCACGGCCAGTGGTTGGAACTGGATGATCTTAAGGTCCTTTCCAAATCAAACCATGCTAGAATTCTACTCACAGAAAGATTCTTGTAGAAAGGGAGCAGTTTTATAACCAAAGAACAAAAAAAATTTATTTTGGTTTTACATCCTTTACAGAACAATTCAATTGAACAGACAGAAGTGAGAGGGCATTTATATGGATTATTTTTTTCCCCATTTTTAATATTTGGTTAAACAAAATACATCTCTGTAAACAAACCCAAGACAAGAGGCTCTAATGAAACCAAACAAGCAAGAAAATAACCCAGGGCTTCCCCAGTCCCAGGTGGGCACTGGGCTGCCTCACCCATCCCCTCAGGCTTGCACAGCTCCCTCCCCTCCTGTGGGGTGTGTGATCCCACTTTCCCTTTACCTGAGCAGCTGGATCTAACCAATTTCCCTTCATGGGAAAGGAGGGGACTAAACAAGGAAAGGAAATTAGCCCCAAAATAGTTGAAAACATCTTTGCATATTGTGCACTGAGCCATTGGCTCACAGCTTCCATGCAAATAGGGTTTCTCCAAAGTGCGACTATTCAGCGTAGAAAACATTGCTGTCTAGATTTATTTAGTTTATGTTTTCCCCCCTCTTGAAGAAATGGCTTCAAGTCACGAGCAGAATGCCGCAGGCTGCACATCCTGCCAGTAGGAAGTGTTTTAAAACCTCTGCCAGCTGGTATTGGTCATTGGAATGTGTTATGAAATAGGACTTCTCATAGAAACGCCGGGCCTTTAAAACACACGAGAGCTGTTTTGCTCTCAGCTGTGGGAGGCTGTGACTGCAAAACTCTGCTTCCAGATGTCCCGAACAGTGGCATCCCCTCACTATGTGGCCTCTGTTCTCCATTAGGAAGGTGCAGGTTTTGGTGGTCTCTCAGCTTTGAGCACCTGCTCGTGCATTTGCAGAGCTCTTGAGAGAAAAAGAACTTAGACAAGGTAGTTACAACCCCTCCTGCAAGCTCCAATAAGGGACATGAGACTTTCCCACAGGATGGAATGGCTTCCTTGGAGCTGTGTTGTGTCCCAGCATTCGCTGTTATTCCACGTGTCAAGGAGGGAAGCGAACAACAGCTGAACCAGGAAGCACTGAATGCAAGAGTCAGTTCCAAATTTGGCATTTCCTCCTCCTGCTGTGGAAGGCATGACTGAGCTGCAGCTCACCCAGAACGCTAGGAAACAGCCTGTGGGGATTCCTCTTGCTGTCTCCATGCCTGGTCACTCTTCCCCGTGGAAAGGAGGGTAGGAAAAAGCTGTTTGTCCGTTAACGGAATGTTTGTCGGCCAACACTGAAGGAAAGGTTGGTTCAACATTGGGCCAGGGTCTCTCTACTGCCAGCAGGTTCTGGTGGGCCCCTCTGCATCCCCCACATTATTGGCTAGTAACTATAATTGGGGCACAACCTAACTGCTGGCTGTGAAGGCTCCCCTCCTCAGCTGAGCTTTTTCTTTAGCTTTACCTCTTTCTAGGACATTCTCAGAACATCCATGACTGTGGGTTAGACTTCTGGAAAGAGGAAAATAAAAGGGAATCAGTTCCTCTCAAAACCCTTTCAGTTTTCTTCCTCTCTCTGAGCAGCCACTCAACTACTGGGTGACCATGCAGAAAACCGAAACAGATGTTAAAAAGAAGAGTAAAAACGAACCCCCAAACCACTCACCATAGCACAAAGAAACTCCAAGCAGACTACAGCCTCTCTGCAGTCAAGAAACGTGATGCTCCTCAATGACCCTGTATTTGCTGTTTCCATGTCACCTTGGCCAGCAGCCACATGATGTGGAACAGCTTTTCGACACAAATGTCAATCCCTGGAGACACTGGGGAAGGATCCTCAAGCTCCTCAAAGAGTTTATTGAAAGATGATGCTGTTTTTATTATTGTTTCCTAATTCCTGGCACAAGCGACCCCTCAGAAGCAGAGAGTGGTGCCGAGCACCGTACCATTCCTAGTGTTTGAGCATGTCCTGAGAGACCTGTAGGAATTGCAACGGTCTTCATGACAACTTGTTTTGGAGGGAGAGGCTTGCGAAGAGGTGCCAGTGTGCTCAGTCCCTGCTCCTCCACAGCAAGTCCCCCCACACATGGCCTCAAACTGTGTGGGGAAAGGGTGTCCAAAGGCTCCCAGAGCCCTGAAGCCCGGTTTTCAGAAGTGAGCACAGTGGCTGCTATAGCAGCTCGCCTGCCTTTGTGGTTGAAGAGATTGACTTCCAGTTTCCTCCACTCTGCCCCCAGTTCTCCCCCACCCAGCACCCCCAGTGTCCAGCGCCATTGCCCTATTGCACCAAGTAAGGAAGAGAAGATCTTAACAAAGGAAATTCCAGATGAGAGGAGTCGGGGCACCCATGATGCAGGTTTTGAGGATGTCAGGAGTTCAGTGAAGGGAAGAGCTGTAGTGGGAGGAGAGAGTCAGTCCAGGTCACACATCAGCTCTCCAGGTCTGATGTGCTTCCACCTCCTCCGGCACCACCAGCAGGAGTTCACAGTTCTTGCCTCTCAGCTGGTGTTTCAAAAATTTCCTGTCATCAAGAGAAACAGAAACAAGCTCTATCAAATGTAGAATTCATTGCCTTCTATAGCAACTCACAGCAACTAACTGCAAATATGACAAGAAATGGGAGGTAAGCCCCACGCAGTTTGGTTATTTTCTTATTAAAGAGAAAACAAATATTAAACTTGCCCCACTAGGTTCTACCCAGCAAATTATCACAGAATCAGATCTTAACTTCAGCAGAGGTCAAGTCTACATAGATGTCACTTCCCAGTTTTCTAAGGTGGCAAAAAAGAGAATTAAGTTCGGTTTCTTCAGTCTCCAAGATTGAGAATCCCATTGTACTTGAAAATAATTCCAACAAATACGGAATACTGGCGAGGAACAGAAAAAAACCAACAAAATAACAATCACTGTGATATCCTAAGTCATGGCAGCAGCGCACCACTTGCTCATTTCACATGGATCTGCAGCCCCTTTCTGCCCAAAAACTTTTTCTAATACCTAACTTGGATTATCTCCAGTAACTATGAAAGTCAAATCAAGGTTCTCTCTGGTATCTTTTAGCCTATGCTTCCAGCATTCTCTAAAGAGAAAGGCCTTATTTATTGCTGAGGAGGAGCATACCCAGGATAAAATCCACCAGCAGCTCTGCCCTGTAGTTCCAGAACTGTGTTACTTTACCCCAAAAGTTCACAAAAGGCCAAGCTTCACTTTACCAAGACTTTAATGGCAGGGTGGGCTCTGCAAATACTGCTCATGTGCAATCCCTACCTCAGAACAAGTCTTGTCAAGACAGCAAAGCTACTAGTAGGCTTTAGAACAGGAAGGAATGGAAGTTAAACAGCAACTAAGAGCAGGTGAGACTTTACAATCATACCATTCACACCAACCATCTTGTGTTAGGATTGGAGAGAGGAGTCAAGCCAGAAGTGCAGCGTAGGCTTATGTAGGGAAAATGACATCTAACAGCAGTTTTCCCTTGCTATAGGGGACAAGGCTGCACTTTGAGTCTGGAAAGCCTTTTACTAGAAACATATGCAGAGATTGCTGCTAAGGAGGCAAAAGGATGCTGATACTCTCATGTTTGAGGAGAGAGCCAAGCACGGTACATCTTGGCACAAGTGTCACCCACTAATACCAGACTTGGCTTCTACCTTCAGTACAGATGATGGAGCCAGTTATGTGAGACACGATGTCGAGCTCTCCCCAGCACACAGAGATCATCCTTGCCCAAAGCATTTTCCTAGCTTCACAGAATGGTTAGGGTTGGAAAGGACCTTAGGGTCACCTAGTTCCAACCTCCTGCCACAGGCAGGGACACCTCACACTGGACCATGTTGCCCAAGACTCTGTCCAGCCTGGCCTTGAACACTGCCAGGGACAGAGCATTTACCACTTCTTTGGCCTGTTCCAGTGCCTCACCACCCTCACAGTGAAGAGGAATATCATGAAAATGGGGTATCAATCTGAGCAGAGGCACAAGAACCTTACTGCTCTCAAATCTTTGCTATGGAAGGTCAACTATAAATGTTTCAGTTGCCAACTGTTTAAAGGCAGACTGCCCACCTCCAGCAGGGAAGGTTTTGAGGAACAGGATACAAAAACTCCTACCTGAGCTCACTTTCACCTCCAATCCACTCGGGCACCTTGAGTTTGGAGTCGAGGTTGTAGTAGGTGCCTCCCACTTCACGGACACAGATCCAGTGCTGCCGCTTAAGGGGGAGCTTCAAGGGGCCCCAGCAAAGGCTGGAGGGCAGGTTCATGATGAAGCCCATCACGTTAGACAGGGCAATGACGTTCACATCCCTGAAAGAGTGCAGAAAACAGTGCTAAGACTGTATTCTGGTACTTTAACTTAGTCTCTTCCTCTTTTCTACAAAGGGCAGCCACTTCCCAGAGTTACATGACATCTCGGTACCTGCGCTTGTCCCACCAAACTGCCTCGTAGCCTTTGGTCTGAAGTGCTGCCATGATCACGTTCACATCATAGTTTCCATTCCCCAGCATGCTCTTCTTGTGGGGCGTCACCATGGTGTTGGGAGACAGCCTGCAAACACAACAGGAGGCTGCTCGCCAAACCTGCATTCCACAGTCAGATGGGGCTCCTTGCTGTGTAACCTGAAGCCCATTTTCAGGGGGTTTGTTTAAAACCAAACTATTCCATTGACCCTTATTCAACAAAGGGGCTGAGAGGGCTAAACACACATATTAAGAATAATTTTGATGTACTAAGCTTCCAAAGGTTCTACCTTTGACGTGAAAGAGACCTCTTTCCCTCCCCAGCTCCCTTGAGCTGGTACTTCTGAAGGATGCTTCAATCATTTTTACCTCAATTCATGGTCAGAGTAAATGCCAGTTTGCAATTTAGGACAATGGCTACTAGAGTTTTAGGAGTTCAACAGTCAACACCAGTCTTGAAGACTGAATGAGATGACAAAAGGCAGGGTGGGCTGGCTGCAGAAAAGGGGCTATTCTCCCCCACCACCCCACTGATAAATGAAAGAAGCACTTAGACACAAAGCTGTGAAGATACTTGGGTTTAGGAGCTTTCTAAAGCACTGCTGTTGCTATATGACAAAAAAATAGATCTGTTGCTGTAGGTAACTAAGCAGATAGCCCTGTTTACATATAAATCTCATCAGTTTTAATCCATAAGCTTGCCTAGACATCATTTGCATTACTACAGCATCTAGAAATCCAGAATCATAGTCTACCACATTACATGCAAAATTATGACATATTTTACACAAATCCATATGATGGATGCAAGACAAAACATGGAGACACATGGCAAAAAGAACCCCAAACAACAAACCAACAGTTAGTGACTTCTATTGGTTTGGGAAAATGACAAGAAGGTGGATTATTACATAGGTGAGAGATTGGCTTCAACAGCTGGAAGAGCAAAGCACAGAGGGAAACTGGGAGCAGGGAACAGCAAGGTCATGCAAAACCAATGCAAAGCTCTGTTGTGGTGAATTGCTCTTTTGATTGGTAAGGACCCCATTAGTGCTGCCAGCACAAGTTTCAGATGTTTCATATTGTCCTAATAGCCACATTTTGCCTGCTACTCATGTTAACTCTGTCCCCCAAAACACCTGATGCTCCTGCACAGTTTTTGCTTGTCCTTTAGCCCAGTGCAAGTTCTTCAGATGTTATTTCATCCAGTGAAAACCCTTCAGCATTCCTCCCCTGACAAGGCATTTGTAAAGAAGCAGCAAGCAGTGGATTGAGTAGGGGGGTTCAGATCAACCAAGATTAGAGAGGTTACAGAGAGGTAGGTTTTTACATCAGCTGTGAGTTTTCTTGCAGTGGAGCAGAGTACAGCAGAACAGCCTGAAAGTGAGTTAACTACAGAAGGGAGAAACAACATGATGATTGGAAAAGCTACAGCATTTCCAGAGAATGGTGGTTTCCAGTCTCCAAAGCTCTGCTGTATTTTACCAATCACAGAAGAGGCACAACTGCAGGTTGTCACAGCTCTTCCAGCATCTCCATAAAGCAAGATCACTTGGCTGCAACAAATTCCTCAAGATCATTGCTTCAACCTATTAGTTCTCCTGAGCATCAGTGAGCTAGGAAAGCCTTGCAATCAACAGACCTCTCCGGGTTGTACAAGCACCCTCTCATGGCCCTGCTTTCCAGAGACAAGCTTATTTGAGAGCAGAAAGAACACATTTATCTTTGTTCCTTCCTGTAACTTTCAGCGCCACAGAAATGAGATGAAGAGACCAGCAGAGGTGACACTCTCAAAAACTGGTACTTGTGAGCAAACATTCACCGAGAATTGCCTCAGTGTTTCTACTCACACACACCTAGATCAGGTTCACAAACATCAGCTGAAGGATTTTCATTAGACAAGGAATTAAATAGCCTCCCCAAAGATAACATAAGACAAGGAAAACAGATAAAGTTGGGCAGAAAGCCAGGTAATAATCCTCCTGAGCTTTCCAAGTCAGAAACTGTCATCAGTGTGTTGTCTCAACACAACAGGCTCCAAGATTCCTGTCCGCAGTTGTCTTTCCTAATCAGGTCTCAATACACAGACTTCAGTGAAGTGAAAGTATTTGTATCTCCACACAGTATTTGGAACATGCAGTCTTACTTCCTGCAACAAAAGCCAGAAAAGCATAAAAAATATGTTTCTTTTCTTCAAGGAAAGAAGACAATCAGAGGGGACCTTGGACATAGTTTTGGGGTACACTTGAGAGGACAACCATCAGGCTACCCTGTCCTTACACTGACAGGATGCAGCATAAGGAAAAATAATGATTAATCAATGTGGTTCAATTGCTGTTCAAGGGATGCTGCAACAGCTACAGAAAGCTTATTTGTGATTTCGTTACCTTGTCAACGCTGGGTTTAAAAAAAAAAATAAAAATCACCTCACAACATTTCTGTAGCTTATTAAAAATATTCATCAGTCCTTTCTCAACACACTGAATATGACTAGACACAGGAAAGACATATGGAACAGTGATGTATAAAGGGCAACTGAATCTACTCTTCTTAAAGGCAAGTCAAAGCTAGACGCCCAACAGTTACCCAACAGAGATGCAAAGGTAGTGGCAGTTCTCATGCATAGTTTATAGCTCATCCATTTCTGAGAGGAATTGCCATGTATATTTCCATACTACCATGAGGCTGAATCAGTTTATCCTGATCCAAGTATTAGGATGGAACAATACCAAGTTGGAATCAGAGACAAATCCTCCCTTCTACAGCAAAAGGTCTGACAAGATAAAACACCACAGCTCTTTCTGAGAGGCCTCAATGCCACACACTAGTTCTATCTCACCAAACCCAATGAAAGCCAACTAATTAGATCATCATGCTCCTTCTACCACATGAACTGCCTTTGTTTGCTTCAGACCGATATCAATCCATCTGTGATCGAGATTCTGACAATTACCACTCTGGAACAAAACCACGACGTGCTTACATGAGACAAAGAATGCCTTGAGCCTGCCATGAACCAGCTCCACTTCACCAACAAGAAGTTTATTTATAAGGCTATCACAAACAGCACTTCAAGCCGATATTTGCTGTTGCCTATCACCACATTTCTATTACCAAAGATAGGCATGCATTTGATGAGTCCATACATCTGGTTTTCAGGAGAGCAGCAAAAGGCACATAGCTCCCTGCCCATCAGCAGCACAGGGGACTGCCACTGCCTCCTCTAGGAGTACCTACGCAAATGCTGCTACCAAGCACCATTTCCTACCTGTCAAACACAAGATGCTGTCGGCTGCTGGTAACAGATATTCAAGCGTAACTTACACGACGTTTACAACATTTGTGGATCAAGTATCAGAGAAGACCCCCTTTTCCTATTTAGTTACTTCATGAATGAAAAGTCACCACAGTTTCCAAAGGCAGAGGAGAATTTTCACAAAATGTCAAAACAGCATAAAATAAACACTAAGCAAAATATGAGCTATTGTAGAGGCGACATGAACAACTTAATTTATCCCAGTAAAACTCCAAAAATGCTTTTATTAATTATCTTAAGCTGCTGGGAAACATTTAGCAATGCCACAGAAAATTGGATCTAGCTACTGAAATTAAATCCAGTTTGACAGAGTATGCAGGGTCTCAACCATAATATTCAAAGAACTTCACTTAACCACTTGAATAAGGAGTCACCCATTAGGCAAAGCTCCTACTTCCCCAAAAACTCAGAAGTGCTGCAGTACCAAATCAAGAAGATTTTATGACGACATATTTGTCATTCCTGCTGCCTTCACTCTCCCAAGGGAATCCCAAATCTGATATTAACATCACAATAACATATTACATGAGGCAGGGGCAAAAATACGGAAGATGGGTAGAATGTGTTAAGGTGGGTGGGGGAGAAGACAGCAGAAGATGCATGACAGCATCTGCAATAAAGCCCTTGGACCCAAATTTGGCATCCAGAAGAGTTTAAGAATCAAGTAAAAAGAGAGAGAATTTCTTCATGGAGAGAAGGAAGAAAAAAAAATAATAAAAGAGGGGGAGGTGTTTAAAAAAGATCCTACATTCAGTTCAAGGCAGTACATACTTTGAATCCCAGCTTTGCTCCATTCCCACCCCCCACCCCCCCCAATAAGATCTCAAAATTCCTTTGAGCAACAGAGAACAAGGGGAAGCTAAAACCAATACAGAGAGTATCCTACCTCTGAAAAATCTCCTGCAGGGTTTCCCTAGTGAAGGCATTGCTGTCCTGGAAGACATTGTTGAGAGCATGGAGGGCACACAGCTCCTTACGCTGCTTCTCATGGTAAATATGCAATGGTGGTGGCTGAAGTGGCTCTGGTGATTCCGATTTGGTTTTGTCACCTTTCCATGGCACACAACTCATTTTCTCGCAGGGTGGGTGGAGAGTAGGTGATGAGAAACGGAGGCTGAAGTTTCTTTCTCCACAGTTGCAACAGCAGCCCACTGTCCCTTTCTTTTGCAGGCTAGCACTGCTTCCAACTCCCAAACCCTCCTCTTGCGCTTCAGTTTATTTAGTAATTGCCTCTGACAGCTGGTTTTAAAAACCACATCGAGAACTGCAACGTAGTTTTTCTCCCTCCACCCATACCCCATAAAATGTAATACTTCCCTCCCCCCCACTGAAAAAGAAGTCAAAAGGTATTAATCCCCTTAGTCTCAAGGTACCAGATGGAATTTATCACATCGCTCCTTTTCTTCCATCTCCTTTAGTCTACAGTGCCACTAAAAAGGTACCCAGAGTAGGTAACAAAGAGAGGCCCAGCCCCGAAGTGGCAAAGTGGAGATGAAGCCAGCTTCTGGTGCTGCCTATGGGAGCACAGGGTGGTTAAGGACTTATCAGCTGCATTCCTCTATGACTAAATCCAGGCAAGAAGATGCCAACAGCTCGGGAAAGGAAACCGTTTCTTGCTAGGCCACAAAACAAAACACCACCACCCAGGTCCAGGCTCCGGGGAAGGCAATTCCTCATAAGTCACCCTGCACTCTGACAAAGGGAAGTCTCCGTTAGCAATAAGAAGAGACAGCACAAAGCCCGTGGGGAGCGAGGAGAAGGCAGGTAGCAGGCGGGACCAGCCCCGAGGCCTGCCTCGCACCTTCCCACCCCGCACTCGCACCACACCAACCGCCACCACACCACAACAAAAACAAACACCACACCACCCCCGCGGGCGGCAGCCGCTCCCCACAGCCCAGGCCCAGCCCCACAGCCCTCGCCTGGCGCTCCCTTCCTCCCCCTGCCACAGCCGCCTTTCCGCCCCTCAGGGCTCGCTGGCGGCCCGAGCCTCCTGCCCTTCCCCTCAGGAGGCACCCAAGGGCAGTCGCGGTGGCCCGGGCCCCACCACCTTACCCGCTCCTCAGCCCCCGGCCGCCCCACACCGACTGCCGTTAACGCATGCGTGCGGTCCGCAGCTCGCTCTGCTCTTACACACACCCCCCGTGACCCCCTTCCTCCGCCCCCTGACGTTAACGGGCGGCCCGAGGGGAGAGGAGCGGGGTGGGCTTGGCTTTCCTGCGGAAGAGAGAACCGGTGTTTGCTTCTCGGGTCGTCCGGGAGCCGCAGAGAGCGGCAGGGTTCGCTGCCCGGGCGGGGAATGCCCCGTCGCGCAGCTCGTTCCCGGCCCCGTGGCTGTTTTAACCTCAGGCGGGTTAATTTCCCGCCTGAGCTCCAATTCCCCTCTCGGCCGCGGGGTTAATGATAGCGCGGAGACTCACGCGGCGATAAATAAGCCGAGGCGGCTGGAGCGGTTTTACTGCCTGTTGAATAAATATCAATCCTCCCTGCCGAGCTGGAGCCTGCGGCTGCAGCGGGAGAGCGGGCGGGTGGCCCGGTGGAGGCACAAGACAAGCCGCTTCGCCGCCAGCCTGCCCGCAAAGCCCCTCATCGGCGGGCCTTCGCCCTGGTTCTCCGCTCACAGCCAGAACGCGGAGCCTGAGGACTGTAGGGGCCTTTCCTGACCCCACAGCCGGCCGAAACCCTGGCTGATCGGCGACACCCGTCACCTCACCGGAGCGCCCGCTGGTTGAGGGGATCTCCTGCGCGCTCTCTCCCAGCTCCATTGGCTGGCACCGCTGTCTGTCAAAAATTCCCTCTTTCTCGTTGGTTTCTCCTCAGGGAAAGCCCACCCACCAGGGCGGACCTTTCCCATCTTTCTTAGTCCCACCCACTTGCTCGAGTCTTCTTATCTGATTGGTCCTTAGTGCTCTTTGTCACAAGAGCCAACTCTCCTATTGGCTAGGACGCCCTGGACACGTCGGGCGGGCTCTGGTGTGTGTGTGTATATATAGAAAACAAGCCGAGCTGGCAGTGGCTCTCCCATTGGCTTCGCGCCCTTCTCAGGGGCGTGGCCCTCCCTTATGAATAATCATTACCCCGCCCGCCGTTGTCATGGCTACAGGCTAATTATCCAGCTCCTCCGCCGCTGATTGGCTGACACCGCCTCGGCGGGCCGGGGGCGGGGAGGGCGCACCTCCCAGGGCGGAGAGGCGGGGCAGGAGGGCCGGGGTAGGGAAGATGGCGGCGGCGGAGCGGAGCCGATCCCCGGTGGGGGGCTCCCCCGTACCGGCCTGTATGTTTGCCCCGGAGCCCGGCTCTCCGGGCGGGGGGCCTCTCGTAGCAGCGGCCGCCTGTCCCCTCCGCGCCGCCTTCGACGCCGAGGACGGTGAGGCACTCAACGGCGAGCCCGAGATCGACCTCACCAGTAAGGTAGGCCCGGAGAGCGCCATCAAGCCGCTGGGCCCCTCGTTGCCCTCGTCCTGGAGCCCACCTTTCTTGTGGGGCTGCCCCCCGAGTCGGCCCGGCTGGAGCGGGGTGGCCCGACAGCCGGGGCCAGCCCCTCTCCTCGCTGCCCTTCACCTCATGAGAACGAGGGGCAGGGCGCCCGTCTACACCTGCAGGAGGTGGGATATCGTCCCATAGCTCCCTCGGTCTCAAGATCACCTGGCCGGGCGGCAGAGCCCGCCGGACCGTGAGGAGGCGGCAGGTGGAAGAGCTGTAAAGTTGGGGTAGGGTTGAGAGCGAGCCGTGCCCTGGCCGGGAAAGGAGGGAGTCAGCAGGCTTGTATGCCCTGCTCCTTCTTTCTCCTCGCCGGGGAAGTGCCTACGGCGGGTGTTGCGTCCTCTTAGCGAGCGCAGGGTTCGAAGCTGACGGCTGCTTTAACGTCTAACGTTTTCCCTCTGTGATGGTTCTCTGTAGTTATTTCTGCTGCCAGTTGTACTAGTTCCCGAGGCTTTCTTTACAATCTTAGGAGCAGGTCAGAGTTTGTAACTCGTTGAGCATGAGGGCTCAGAGACAAGGCTGCCTCACGCTTGCATACTGGGTTAAGTCAGCACAAAAAGAATTGGTTTTGAGCAGTTTCTTTCTAGGAATTGAATGGTGAAGCTGTGTGGTAGTCCTATTTCTGTCAGAATCTGTTCTCATTTCCATCTTGTATTGTTGTAATACGTGTGTGCCAGAGCTTGCCAGAGACTACATCTTCCACCCTATCTTC
>JAVHNF010057548.1:19526-29946 GCA_034783455.1 Micropsitta finschii
TTACCCGGAAGGGCAAGATGGCTGCAGGGTGGGGGCAAGGTATCGGTACCGGTCTGCGGGTGGTATTGTATTCTCTTTCCTTGTTATTTCTTTTATCATTATTATTGGTGGTAGCAGCAGTGGTTTGTATTATACCTTAGTTACTAAACTGTTCTTATCTCAACCTGTGGGAGTTACATTCTTTTGATCCTCCTTCCCATCCCTCCAGGAGGGGGGGAAGAAAGGGAGGGGAGGGAAGTTCTAATTTATGGCCTGCGCTTAAACCACAACAAAGTCCAGTCTATTAAAACCGAGCTTTGTGAGCTTTGTGAACTAAACCTTATGTTTCAAAAGTGACTTTAATGCTTTTTAAAGACATCACTTGAAGGGAAAAAGACCAAAAAAAAAACCCCACACCAAACAACCACCCCAAAATCTAGAAAAGAAAGAAAAAGAACTAGTGCTTATAAGACCTGACTTGGGTTTGAAATTAAAGCTCTTCAGAGACCTCCCATTTTAGCTCTGTGAGACTTCCCACGGTGGAGCTTTAGATTAAAGCTTCTAATGAAGCTCAACTGCGGAACACAACAAAATACCAGCCTTTTATCACTGTTTTGCTGAATTACAATTAATTTCAGCTGATAGAAAAACAGCAAAGAACATTGGATAAACAGTAGCAGCTGTAAGAGGCCAATGCAATTTCAGCACTAATTTGCACAGCATGGAAGTTCCCCACACACACATTTGCCAGTCCTAGCTCTCTTAATAGGTGTGAGCTCCCTGGCTTCTCTTTCCAGCAGCCCTGGGTGTTGGGAGGTGTCAAAGCTATCTGAGTTTCTAATATCTGCTACATTAACAGTAATGGTTTCCATCTCCATTACTAAATCCTTAAGACAGAGTCAGAAGAAAACATGAAAGTTATTTTTCCTTTATTCTACCACTTGTGCATTTCACTATTGTGGTTATCTGATGTTTCCTCAGCCGACCATCAGCTCTGGAGAGAACGACTTCACTTGAAACAAATCTCACTTACAAAATGTCTTCAGTCTCACCTTGAAATATCACAAGTAACTTTATAGCAAGTGAATAAATAACACCCCTCACCTCTCAATTCTGGAACAATAAAATTAAAAAGCCTGTTTGAATCATAAGAAACAGTAAGCTGTGTTTTACTTGTTGAAAAACTGAAAAGATGCGGTAGATAAGTAATACGCAGTTACACAGTGGCCTGGAAAATTGGCAAACTGTTCTAAGACTGGACTGGGTCTGGCTGGTATTAACTGTCTTCATAGCAACCCCTGTGGTGCTGTGGTTTAGAGCTGTGACTGAGCAGTTTTGGTAATACACAGGTATTTTGACTATTGCTAAAAAGCGCTTGCACAGCAATGTGTTCTTCTTTCCCATTCTGCACCCCCATCCCTCCACTGAGAGTAAGCTGGGGTGGGGGGGGTGGAAAAATGTTGGGAGAGGACACTGGGACAGCTGACCCAAATTTGCCAAAGGGACACTCCATACAATATAACATCATAGTTAGCATTAAAGTGGGGGTAGAGGAAGAAAGGTGTAGGCTTCCTTGCCTTACAGTGTGATCATTACTTAGAGACTGGCAAAGCATCAGTCTGCTTGTGGGAGATGGCGAATGACTGATTTGCTTTGGTTAGGTGGGGGCTTTTTAGGTGCTCTCTGTGTGTTCTTTGGTTTTTGTTTTTTCCTACACCTGTTAAACTGTCTGTAACTTGATCCATGAGTTTTGTGTCAGTGTTTCTGTTCTCTGCTGTCCCACTTGGTTGGGGTGGGAGAGGGAGCAGTAAGCGGCTGTGTGCATGTTCAGCTGCTGGCTGGGGTCCAGCCACCACAAAAAAGGAAGGAAGAAGAGTCAAGGCAAAATTATTCCTCTGGTAGAAACAGTCACTTTCAGATAAAGGGGACAAGTTCAGAGTAACAGAGATGAAATCCTGGCCATGCACAACAGAAGCATGTCAAATGAAAGTCACTGCACAAGGAAAAGTTCGTTTGTCTTGAACTGCATTTAAATGGGGGCGCGGGAGGGAGAACAGCTAGTGGAAATAGAGGTTTCATTGAGTGTTGTACCATGGCACAAGTGTACCTCCTCATAGGGCTCTTGGTAGGTGGTAGACATTACAACTTGTACCAAAACCGCTTTGTTTTTTTTTTTTTTTTTAGCAGAAATGTATATTTCAATTGCAACAGCTAGAGAGCCACTATACCAGGATGCTCAGCTACCAACAGTTTATAGGCAGTCAGGGAGCAGGTGGCCAATTAGCCCTGAATGGGTAATGGAGGTCTCCTTGGTCTGACACTGCTGTGCCGCCACTGTGGCCACCATGTGTAACTGTCCTCAGGTGTTCTAAGAAAAATCCTGAGGCACTGTTGTCTTGTGCTTACTTTCCACTTTGTTTCTGTCTACTTTTTCCTCCTCTTGCTGCCTCTGCAGTGGAGATCAAAGGAAGTTGTGGTTGTTGCAATAACTGCAGTCAAAGCTTGTTGGTAACACAGCTGCTGGCTTGCAAAACTGCAGCTCTCCACTGGTGAAATGCCCCAAAACACTCATACAAAGTGCCTTGTTACGTCTGCCTCTCAGCACTGTAGCGTGAAGTACTTGGAGTTTTGTTAAGAGCTTGAAAATAATGTTTATTTGTGTTCTCTCATCCCCCTCTGCCCCCTCAGAGAACAAAAGTGGGGATCAAGTATGTGAAAGACTCATGAGATGCTCTAGGTTTTGGTGCCTAGGTGTGCTCTGCAGTGAGGTCTGGCTGATTTCCTCTGGCTGTCCTGTCATGCTCTGGGGAGCAGCAGCACTGTCTGTAGTGGGTTCTGGAATACCCAGCTGAGGAATTTGTTTGGAGGAAATGTCTCCTCCCCTTTGTTTTCCTTGCATGGATACATGTATTACACAGAAGTAGGATGTTCACTTAAATGTGGCTTCTAAACATTGGTTACTTCAAAAAGAGATGCTTGGTATTCTTATGTGCTTTGAAGTATATCTTGCAACATAAATGAACTCTGAGCTCAGCCAAATAACCTTGTGCAGTGTCACAAGGAAATAGCTGTCAGTGAAGCTGGTTTAATAAAAGCAACTGAAAGCAAACCACCAAAAAGCGGTCCTTGAGAAAGAGCTCTTCCAATAAAGTACATGGATCAATTGTCCTTATAACTGAAGCTGGTTTTGAAATTGTTTGCTTGACATCTGAAAATGGATATTTAATCTTTCCAGCTGGTGATGGTGAGTCCAACTTCAGAGCAATATGACAGTTTGCTCCGGCAGATGTCAGAGAGAATCGATGAAGGATGTGGGGAGACCATCTATGTCATCGGTCAAGGATCAGGTGAGCGTATCTTTCTCAGGGAAACAACAAAACCCATGGCAATTACAAGAAGAACCTACTTCATCTAACTATATTGCTGCTTGGAACTTGGAAACCTCCACAAAGTACAGGAGAACATGTGGGACAGATTGTTTTATTCCTGCCAGCAACTGTCTTATGTAGTGGAGCTAAACATATTTTTTATATAAAATCATGCAAATGCTTTTTTTGGAAATAAGGCATAAGTTGTCTGGGCACACCAGGAAAAGATGGAGGATCTGAAATTACAGTAACAGTTTTAGTAGAGGTGTCCTCAGTGCCTGATAGAGATCTTGTTCTGTCTGGTTTTGTTCACTTCTCCATTTTAAATAACAATATTTTTAACCCATAGAAATGTATTTGAGATACTTTGGATAACCAAAATATATGCTACTGACTTAAGTTCGCTAGTGTATGTCTGTACTATGGAAAGAAAGGTTTCCCTTTTCTCAGCATGAAGCCTTTATTGTCACATTAACTTGGGTGTGACTGCATCATTTGCCTTTTCACATTTTAGCAGTTAGCACACATTGCCTTTTGGTCTTCTCCACAATCTGAATATTTACATCTGATGATGCTATTGAACACGGCCTTGCTAGAAATTGAAATTTGTTCCTCTGAATGCAAAAAGCTTGTATATGGCTATCATAAGGCTAAAGGCACATTTCAGATAGCTTAGATATCTGCTGGACATCAAGTTATGATCAGACATTCTCCTAGTTACGAAGTTTGCGGATGAGTACAAAACCTGGTCATCACTGCCAGGGTTGGCTGAGATAATGGAGGGAGAGAGCAGTGTTACTTCAGAACTGTGTGCTTTTGGTGATTTCTTGACATCTTGTGAAAAAGCCAACATAGAAGAGAAGCCTAGAAAAGGCCAGTGGTCATACAGCCAGTATCCCAGGCATAATGTTCTTGTCTGCAAGTGAGTTTCCCTCATTCTTGGTGTTTGGGATAACCACATTTGCAGCAGATGTCTAGCTAGTCAAGGCTAGTAACAGCTTTCTCTTTTAGGATACTTTGCGAGGATGTTAACTGGTGGTTGTTGCACTGATGTACTTAAAAGCAGGCATTTTTTTACCTTAAAATACGAGCTAAAACATCTAACTTCATTTTGGGTTGCTGTGTAGTCAAGGAAGATGGAAATCTTTTCTGTAAATTGGAAACAATAGCCAACAGAAAAAAAATCTTGATATCCCTGACACTGTCACTCCTTCTCATTCACTTTGAGTGTTTATGATTTTGATAATCGTGTACCCAACTCAGATGACTGAGAAGCAAGTGAAGACTGCCAGGAAGCTCACTGCTTCATCAGTAGTGCCTCTCCATTTATCCCTTGGCTCTTACGCTCTCTTTCCATTTATACCTTGGCTCTTGCCCTCTTGTGTCCTCTACTCATTCTCCTTCTACAACCCAAGACGCCAGCCATGGTGCTTTTTGTTTTCTCCACTGTCTCAACAGCTTCTCAGCCAGCTCATGAGCTAGGTTAGAAAACACCCAGCAACTGTACTTGTTGGAGAGCTGTGCAGTAGTTAAAATGCTGATTAGTTCATGCAAACTGCAGTTACTGCTCATCAGCTGATGAGTCAGCCATGCATATGAATGCGCATATAGCAATAGCTTTGGTCATCCAGGTGCAGTGTAGCTTTCCACCTTTGTTTGTTTTGTTTTTTTTTTACCATAGAGGAGATTCTGGTCTGTAAATCCATGCAGCTTGTCAACACCTAGGTTAGGAGAGGAGCCAAAAGCTGTGGTGGCCTTGAAGTGGTCTCGATAGTTGCCACAGGCTTGCTGTCACTGTCAGTTCTTTGCCTGGGTGAGCTGTTCAGAGGCAGCAGTGCCTCTTTGTTTTTCTCTGTCAGCAATTCTTTCAAGTGCCAGGGCGAAGGCAATGAGACATGCCAAAACCCTTTGTTTTAACTGGAGAATGTAGGATTCTAAAGAAATTGCTGTGCAGGGAAGACTTGGAGAATATATGTATTTGGGATGTGCTTTCATAAAATAAGCTGATTGTTTAAATTGGTCCCACGTTCACTGGTTAATTGTGATGATATTTCAGCCAGAGCTTTCCTTATAATACTTTTCCCTCAATTACAATGTGAGAGAAGATGTTTTATCTGACTGAAGGAAATGACATGCAAAGTACCTTCAGCATGTGATTGCACACAAACTACCTTCAGCATGTGAAGTAAGGGAATTATACAGAAATGCTTCTTCCTTGCCAGTCCCTAAGTATTTGCTTGTAGAAATTGTGAAGAAAACTCGTTTAGATGAAAGATTCTGCTTTTCTAGTATCTCTGAAGACTTAGCGTGAAGACAGTCCTTATTTATTTGGGGCAAAGGATGCTTATTCTGTTTACATGGCTGACATTTCTAGTCCACATATAAATCCCAATCAGTGCGAAAGTCCCAGGCAGAATGACATTGCTGCTGGCCATTGCAAGTGATGCTTGCTGATTGTCCTTTGTCCCCCCAACATCACACTAGATGGGACCGAATATGGTCTGAGCGAGGCAGACATGGAAGCATCCTATGCTACGTTGAAGAGCATGGCAGAGCAGATCGAGGCAGATGTGATCCTCCTGCGGGAGCACCAGGAGGCGGGCGGAAAGGTGCGCGACTACCTGGTTCGGAAACGTGTGGGTGACAACGACTTCCTGGAGGTCAGGTGAGGAGCCGGGTGGAGACAGGGTTAGTCAGCAGCCTGGCTGCATTTCTACCCTGTGAGCAGTGTGCAATGCTGAGCCAGCAACGCTGATTTGAGTCTGGGTGTTGTAGCTACCCAACAAAGGGAATTGAGCTTGACCACTCCTTGCTAATGAAATAGCCATTTTGTTGTTGTTGCTGTTGGTTTTGTGAACAAACTGTTTGTGGAGGTTTGCCTGTGTTTAGCTAAGGGCTGTTGCTGTCTGGGTGACAGTTTCGCTGCTTGGGGATCTTTTATTTGCTGGACTCCCAGTAGGGAGTCACATGTGCACGTGTGTCTGCATGTACGTACATATATGCACACTGTGGGAACACAGTGCTTTTGGCTAAGGGTTCAGTTCTATTCCAATACTATGATGATCCAAGTTACCTTTTAATGAACATATAATAGCTTGTGTAACATGACTTGAGAGTCTGCCCAGCCTGGATGGAATGGATTTCCAACATTTACCAACAGCTTTTTTTATTTAAAATGGGATACAAAAAGATACTGCTTTTTCTGCCTCAGGGAGGCAAAATTCTGTCTCTTGGCAAGTCACATGAGATTTAGAAACTCCAGCAATTATTGTTAACTGTTATGTGGGAAAGTGTAAGTCTATAGTTGTCTATTCTTTCTTTTTATGCCTTATTTTTCCTTGGATGGAAGAGAGGAAGTCTGATATTTTAGGTACTGCACAAAAGCGCTCTTCCAAAAAAAAAAATTGTTTTGTTTTGTTTTTTTGTGGTGGTTTAGGGTTTTTTTGTTGGTTTTGTTTGTAAAAATATTGTCTCTAGTCAGAACATAATGTTTCACGCTCGCTTTTTCCTTCTAATTTGCCCTTTGATAATAGTTCTTCTGCAGAGTAGGTGTCATTGCTCAAAATATCACTGTTACGTAAAGCCTGATTGATATGAGCTAAGGTGGGCAGAAAAAAAGTTATCAAAATCTGACTGTTTGAAAGAGAAGAATGTATTTTTGCTTAAAGCAGTGGGAGGGCGTAATTACCTGTACTGAGGATAGGAAAGATTTGAGCTCACACTGCCAACATAAAGGTCTGCAGAGCAGACTTCCTTCTCTGTGTGCTGGCTTGCACCCAGAGGTATCCACCATATAGCGTGAGGGGTTTGTGAAATGCCATTGCAGGGTAACATAATGGCCACACACCACCACACTGGTTATCCAAAGACCAGTAGCAGTCAGGGTAATTACACCACACATTCAAAGGTCTCTGGGTGTGCTAATGTTGAAGGAGGCTGCAGCATCTGTCTAAGAGGGGAGCAGCGAGCTGCTGGCTTAATGTGTGCTGTGTGCCCTCTGCAGCCCCTGCAATCCTGTGGGGCCCTGAGCTGGCCTGCCTAAGGATTTGCCCCACTGACTCTCATACAGGAGGGGCAAATGGGGTGAGGAGGTGAGCAGCTCTGAAGCTGCTGAAGGGCAGGGTGGAAACAAAAAAACCTACAGTGAAGTCTCAGCACTAGGATTTATTTCATGTTCAAGCCAACCTTCTTGTCAAGGCACCAGAGAGAAGCTGGGAAGCTGTGTTTTAAACACAGACAGGTGCACATTTTCAGCTTCTCTCTTTCAGGGGATTTTGTTTGGGTCTACTGCTAATTTCGAAAGGTAGCTCTTAAAATATTCCCTTAAAATTGTTAAGCTGGCTATTTGCAAGGTTTTTTCCTCCAAAACCCTGGGAATCTTGTGTTCTGCAGTGTCTTTACCAAGCTGTCATCCCTTCAGCAGGGTTGCTTTGGCCAGCTCCTTTTCAGTCCTATGATTAGGTCTTTCCATGTAAGTTCATTAAATTCAGTCAATTAAGAAGCTGTTTCGCTCACTCAGTAAACTGTAACAGAGAGCAGGAAGGACTTGGACACACACAGCACATTGCAGCTCTGAGAAATATTGGAACTGGTCTTCAGATAATGAAATCCAATAAAGAGGACTCTACTGAGCAAGTTATTTTAAGCCATGTTTTCACTTCTTAATGATCCTCCAGCTACCAGCTTCCTGACCAATAATGAGAACTGCTGCAGCAAACCAATTTGCAGTAGCACTAGTTCCTTGTAATTTTGCTTTATAACAAGTATTCTCCCACAGAAACAACAGAGTGGTGACACTACAGCACAGCTGTCAGCACTGCTAATCCATACATGTGTGTAAGTCTTTTAAAATAATTTGTCAAAGCATTTAGTTGAAGTAAGTTGAAGTTAAGTAACCTTCAAACATTTCTTTAGTCTCTGGTACTCCAGTGGCTTTGCTACTTCTGTTACTATTTGTTCCAGTATTTTATTCTTGAGATGAAAATATGTACAGCAATTGGCCAGCAAGCTTTTTTTTTCCTTGAGCATTAGCATGTCTTTTGCTTCTCTCTTTATTCCTGCACTGAAGACCTTCCAGAAGTGTGTAGAAAATTGGCAAATTCCCTTAATGATCTGCAGTACGCATTATTTGGGCCTGCTTAGCTCTGCTTTTTAAGAATTCTTTTTTAAAAACCCATCTGTATTAACAACCTGGGTTTTTACAGGGATTCCCTTCCGAATTGCTCGTACCCTGTCGTATTTTTCAAGATAAATTCAGGTTTCTCTACTGTCATTGTGATCACGTTTCCTAGAGAATGTTAATTCCCTTTTGTTCTACTTGGAAGTCAATAAAAATTCAGTTAAAAATTAGAAGTGAGTTCAAACAGCAAAATTCAGACCCAGGTACAAATTTTGTTGAAGTCCAAGTGCGGTCCAGCTCGGAGTGGTGGAGGCTCTTCCAGTAGCTTTGATGGCAGAGGTGTTGTGTTGAGCAGATGCTGCCTGGGAGGCAGCTGGATTCAGCCAGTTGGGATTTCACCAGCACTGATGTGGTGGGAAAGAGTGTATGGCACTCATGGTCTATGGCCACTTTTTATCATCCACCTTCTCCACCCTGAGAGCTGGAGCTCTGCAGGCAGTAGGGCTGAAGGGCTGCTAAGGATCAGCTTGTTAAGTTCAGATGAAGAATGGGGCCTCTCTTACAGCAAGGAGTCAGCTTGCAAATTAGGGAGCCACCCCCAGCTCTCTCTGTGCAGAGTCAAGCCCCACTAAGCCAAGCCAAACCCCCAACTCACACAGCACTCCAGTATAGCAAAGGCAGACACAAATTTTCACTGCTGTTGACCAAAGCACAGCATTTTCCTCCTGGAGCCAATTCTCACCAAAAGCTCCCACTCTGTTTGCAGTGAAAAAAAAGGGATTTCACAATAGAAAGGCTCAATAGAAGCTGTTGCTATGTGGGAAGATACTGAAAACATTGATTGGCGTTACACTTTCTTTCTTCTGTCTCCTCTATTGTTTGCACCCTAAGAACTGCAGGAACATGGCTGTTCCTGTGGCTAAGTCTGTTACCCTCTTCTCTTTCTCTTATTTCCCAACTCCAGTCATTAGTGTTTGAAGAACAACTTGAAGTAATTGCGCTTTGACAGAATGATTGTATTTCCCAGCCCTTTACCCTATCACAATCGTATGCCTACATCTTGTGGGTATAAAACTTGCAGCTGCATCTATCACATTGAGCACAAAGGGTCATGCACCAGCTCCACCTCCAGGATAAGACAGAGGAAGGTGAGCCATTCTTGCAGTGGGGGTATGTGGCTCACCGTGTGTGCCATGTGGCTACATGAGTATGGTGCTGAGCCTTTGCAATATCTCCTGCAAGGCCACTGCCAGCTCCTCCTCGGAGTGGGAATGTGCCTCTTCCCACTGATCATACCGATGTTTTCAAACACTACCTTGTCCATAAAAGCCAGTCAGTGGGGTTCAGCTTGCACAGAGGGGAAGCAAACCATGCTTGTTATTTGACCAGTACAGGATGGATCCCCCATTTATTTCTTGAAGAACCAGAGGCCATGACCCCTTTGTCATGACACAGTAAAATTTTGGCTGACCCAAAACCTCAGAAATTCTTCCCTGGAGTTTAGAGCAAAGCCACAGGTATTACTCTTAGAGGCTTCCCAGGCTGAGATGTGCTCCTGTTTTGTTTCACCATTGTGAAAACAGAATTAGAGCTCTCATTACAACCAGCCCTTTTTGGTGGTAGTAGCTGAAATATTTGTTTAAAACTCATCAGTGGTTCAATCTAGTTGCAGAGATAGCAAGAGAAAGTATGGCTGCAAAGCTAAGAATGAAAGAGTGCCTCTCCCCTCTGCCAAACGGAGCCCTGGGAATTTATTTGTGATCAACATTGTGTAGAGAAATACATTTTCTCATGCCCTTGCAAGGGAAACAATTGCTAATGGATCTTGTGCTTCAGTGGCATCTCGCTCCCTGCTATGTTTCTCTAGTGTGTAGGTAGAACAGCAAGCCTATGGAAACCTTTTGTTCTTTTGTAAATGGAAAGAGAACTGCTGCCTGCTCACACAGATGAGAGG
>JAVHNF010057548.1:34883-45918 GCA_034783455.1 Micropsitta finschii
TCCTCCTTTGCTGCAACCACACAGCTTCTAGCCCCATCCATGTGCATGGACAGCTATCTCCCTATGCTTTTGTGTGAGCATGAGTTAATATCTGTGAAATTTCTTAGGATCCTTCTTCATGCAGTCAGCCAGAGAAGCAAATTTCTTCCCTGGAGAATCAGCCAAGTTTTTAAGTGTCTCTGCTTTTCAGATCAAGCGTTCTTCCATCCGGAAGGGCATGGTAATGGTGTCACCCCGCCTGAATCCACAAGCATCGTGGGAGTTTGAAGCAGAGATTCTGGTGCTCCATCATCCCACCACCATCAGCCCACGATATCAAGCCATGGGTACGTGTCTCAATGTTGCCTCACTGTTGTTTCCCAGTGGTAACAGTTAGTATCAGTTCTAGCCTGAGGTAATTTCGCTTCTGCAGGTCTGTAAACCTGAATATATGCCATAGTTTATGTTTTTACCTTTGCCAGCAATGTGTTAGAGAGAGGGGAGAGATCTGACAGAGAATTGGAGGAGGCTGTAGGTAAAAAGGGGATGTGTGACTCCAAGTGTACTTAGAGCCGCCTGAGACAGATCTCCACGCTGCAAAGAGTGTTCCACTTCAAATGCTGATGGAAGGACTCATTTTGAGTCCATTAGTTCCAGCAGCTTGATGTGTAGGATTCTGTTGAGGGTTCTTCAGGAGTCTCCATTTGGAGGAGACTGTTCTAGCTTATGTGTGTTTTCTTTTTGAGGACTGAACAAAGGCAGCTGTGTGACCCCTATAGTTTCTGCTACACAGTGGATTTTTACATTCCAAACTCACCCTGTTAGCCGTAGGGTAGCGAGAGCTGCCTTAAATATCTCTCTGGGGTTTATTCCCCTAATGGCGCTGGCTGCTGAAAGCCTTCATGCATTCCATTCACAGTGCATTGTGGCAGCATCCGTCAGACAGCCACGATTCTCAGCATGGACAAGGACTGCCTGAGGACAGGAGACAAAGCCACGGTGCACTTCCGCTTCATCAAAACCCCGGAATACCTACACATAGACCAGCGGCTGGTCTTCCGTGAAGGCCGCACCAAAGCTGTGGGTACCATCACTAAGGTAAAGCCTGAAGAGTTGGTGTTTTTTTCCCAATTAGCTACTTTTGGCACTGAGAAGACAGCAGAATAATCTGGATAGCTCTGGAATATGAGGGGAGAGGCTGTCCTTCGATCACAAACATCAGCACAAGGGTTACACATGAGCAGTGTGCTTTGTTGTGTGGTGGGTCTTTAGCTGATGTGAATGGAGGAATGTGAAGGTGGGAGATGAGCCAGATGTCTCTGGTTCTTTAGGCTCGGTCTCTTTCCGACAGTAGCTGGTCCATTTTTGGTAGCTCAGTCTCTTCCTGGTAGCTGGTCCCTTTGAGTCATGTTGTGGAGGGTTGAGTGTCACCTCAGCTGAGTGATCCTTTCCATTCTGTAAGGGTACTTGAGGCCAGCTCAGAGGCCAAGGTTTCTTTGAACAGCTGCTGCTGCATTCTTCTCCTGGTGGCTATTGGTATGAATTCTCTTGAGCTTTTTTGTTAAAAAGCAGCATTGAACCTTACCAGATTGGCCCAGGTATTTTAATGCTGATCTTGGCCTCTCCCTTTGCAATTTGCAGTTACTCCAGACTACCAATAACTCCCCAATGAACTCCAAGCCACAGCAGATCAAGATGCAGTCAACCAAGAAGGGAGCTGTTACGAAAAGAGAGGATGGTGTTCCCCCAGCTGGGACAGCATCTGGGGGCCCACCAGCTGGGGATGAGGCCGCCTCAACAGCCTCAGCTCCACTGACATCTCCTACCCTGCAGCCATTGGTGAGGAAAATACCGTGTTTATCCTAGCTGTTTACATCCTGGTTTCTTCTATTGGAGGAGGGATACTCGAAAGCACAGGCATTGTCCCCTCACCTTGGGACTCAATGCACCACAGAAACAGAGAAATATAAGTAGTCTCAGAGCAGAAAGCAAAATCCCGATGGCTGGATGACTGCTCATGGCTGACCTTTCAGCAGCTAGCAGCTTAGGTTGGACCTCAATTCAGGTTGGATCTCAGGAAGTGTCTACTTTAACCTCCTGCTCTAAGGAGGATTAACTGTGAGGTCAGACCAGGGTTGCTCAGGATTTTATCCAGTCATGTCTTGAAAATTTCCAAGAAAGAAGACTGCACAGCCTCCCTTGGCAACCTGTTTTACTGCTTGACTGTGCTCACAATGAAGAAGCATGTCCATACACCCAGTAGCTGAATTAGTGAAGCATCTAACAACCAGTCACAGAATACATTTCTGCTTTCTGAATGAGAGGTAGAACATCCCTGCACTAGAGAAATTACGAGCTAAGTACTACTGTTAGGCACAGGTCACTTGCATTGTCAAGGAGGGAGGATGAAGACATCTAAGAAGGAAAGACATATCTCTTTCTAAAGAAATTCACCTAGGTTGTTTTGTTGGTTAGTACTTCTCAGCTCAGCTTGTTCAAGAAGGATACCTGGCCTTTCTGGTCTGAAAGGAGCTCAATTCTAACTGCAGGCTTTGGGAGCTATTTATCAGCTTTATTACTGGTAGAAGAAAGGTCTTTTCCTTTTAGTATGCTTTACTAGTAAGTGAAAAGTTCAGGAACTGACTCTGAGATTTGGTCAGTGTTACCCCTCTTAATTTTAGCTATCTTAGTTGCCATTGGTCAAATCGAGCCCTCTTGAGGCAGGCTGGCTGCTGAAAGAGGGCCCTCTGGCAGGGGTTCTGTCATTTACCTGTGGCTTCTTACTGATCCCCATCTCCCTCTTACCCTGATGTAGCATCACTGTGGTTGTAAATAGTGCTCCCAGCTTGCTGTTTCCCCCTTCCCCCTGAGAGTCTGTGTTGCTTTTGTTCTTGCTTACCTCTGCCTCTCTCTCTTTGCTGCTTGCCCTCAGCCTGCACTGGATGAAGAGCCCCATGTCCGTGAGGGCAATAAGGTATTTGGCTGCTTTAAAAGAGAACTGGGAGTTTGTTGGCCTGAGGCTGGGAACAGGGTCAGGTTAAAAAGGGGAAGGGGGGAAGGGTCTCATTCCATTCTGCATAAAGCCAAGGGAGCCTGAGGCCTCGATTTCCCAGGTGCTGAGCCCCATGGTCCCTGATGACTCTCATGGGAGTGAAGCATTCAGAAAATTATGAAATCAGGTCCTCTCCAGCTTGAAGGACTGAATTTCACAGGGTATCTGTCTCTCCTCTTTTCTTCATAGTGTGTCTGCCTGCCTTATCTCCTTCCTGCAGTGGTAGGAAGCTGATCATTCACAACTGCCCTCCTGCTTGTCCGGATGTGTGTAATCCATCTGGATTCTGGTTCAGAGGTTGCTGTGCATTAAAGTGCATCTTCTTGTTTTTCAGTCTAAAGTCGGAGGAGGAGGACGGCGACGTGGAGGTCAGCGCCATAAAGTGAAGTCTCAGGGAGCCTGTGTGACTCCTGCCAGTGGCTGCTGAAATTTCTTACTCCTCCCTCCGAGGAATTCCTCCCCTTCCCTTCATTTCTTATCCAAAAGATCCAGAGCAGCTTAAACCAAAACCCATCCAGCTGATTGGCTGCAGAAGAATCGTCCCTCCTCTCTGAAGGAAGCGATGAAGAGGAGAATAATTTATAAGCTAATGAAGGTGATGAGACACACAGAACTGAGTAACTGACACCTTCCTCCTCCCCCTGTTGACACATTTTTGTACATCATGGGCTTAGTTTTTATTCTTAGTTTTTATTATATTTTGTGTGCATGAAGATGAGAGGAGAGTCTGGATAGAACTGCGAAGAGCCAGTTAGCTGCCTCCCTCCTCCCTCACCCCATTCTGTCCATAGGACTTGCTGCTCTCCTGCTCTTTGCTGTCTCAGATACAGGGGTTATCAGACACTGGAAATTCCAGACTTGCGAAGGTTAGAACATGTTGCTTAGGATGACTCCACAGGGTATTGTTTCCTCGCCACTGAGGCCCCGTGCCAAATTTCTGGATTCTGTTTCTAAGTGGGTTTAATATAATGTTGTAGTGACTGAAGTTTGAAGGAGATGGTAAGAAAAAGTTACTTTGGAGATCCGACAGGGAAACAAAATGGAAAGCAGTTCTTGATGCTGAGGAATCAAGTGCTGAAAAACCTTCTCAAATACATTATAGCACTTAAGATTTTACTTAGAGACAGAATTAAATGGGCAGGCATTTGCCCATCCTGTTCCCCTTCCCATCATGCTGCTTTTCCTCATTGTTTGCTCAGTGCACATTGGATTAAGTCAAATCTGCTCCTCAAGGCTGCAGCAGCTCAGTTGACAGTATTAGGAATATATTATAGGATCATGTGCTCTGTCTCTAGAGCCAGAGAAAGCCGCCTCACCTTGATGGACAGAGATCACAGGTGGTTACACATCTTTAGAACAGAGACACCAGGCAAACGTGACCTCCCCTTGATTTTGTTTACTCCAGTGTTTCCTAAATCTTTTCTGGAACTCACTGGCCAACCTTTGCCATGACAGCGGTAGGATTTGTCTTCTCCCCTCTTGGCTGAAGAGAGCAATGATGGATTGGTACCAAACTTAAAGAAGTGCTTTCAGGTTTGGAAGCACGTGGTAATTTTTCTTTCTTTAAAAAAAAAAAAATAAGAAAAGATTGTATGTTTTTGTTTTTTTGTTTTTTTTTTTAGTGTCAAATTCTGGCTTTTCTAGGAAGGCCCTGCAAGGACAGTCTTTGAATTAACTTCATTGTTACGATGTTCGTTAACCCTGGGTTGTGCTTGTGATCAATTCCCTGCTTATTTAGATCTCTCTTCTAACCCTGCCTCTTCACTTGGCTCCTGCAAGGACAGGAGTTCTCTGCCAGCTTGTGGTGAGCTGTGGAAGTGTTGGGAGCATTTTGAAGGGAGGAGGTGGCATCCTCAGCAAATCGTTGCTCTCCCCAGCCGGTGCGGTCAGCCTCGGTTTCTTTGAGGGCTTCCTCCTCCAGTGAAGGATTCTGTTCTAATTAGAGGGTGACTGTAAGGTGTCTGCTCCTCCTTAGCGGGTTGTTCCTGTTTCTCACTCTGTGGCACCTGTGTGGAGTTCATTTCAGTTCACCTTGTGACTTGAGGTAGGCTTTCAAGCTGAGCAACAGCAGGCCTCTGGAGGGGAGAGCACGTTTCCCGATGCCAGCACCAGCACTCCAAAAGCGTTAAGTGGCATGGGAGACGTGAGGAACGTGGTTTGGAGATGAAGGTACTTTGCCTTAGGGACTGCAGTGGCCTGAGTGTGGTGGAAGGGGAGGTCAGTCAGTCCTTTCCAAGCTGTGTGCCTAAATACCAGCACTCTCCTGGTGAGGGAGGAACTATAGGCAGCTACAACACTAACAGCACCCGCATTGTGAGGGGGTGTTAAGTGTTGCCAAGCAGGGCACGAGGGCCTGGTCAGGTTGTCTTCTAGCCCTGTAGCAGCATCAAACTGCATCTGATTTCACTGCCCTCTGCGTCTGAGTGGAGCAGGGAACACAAGGCGGTTTTCTCTTTCTCCATTCCTTGTGCTCCGAATGAAGGAGACTGCCGAGACTGGAAGAGGATTTACTTTAGTTTGTGCAAAGGAGGTGGTGTGATCTCTCTTTTGTGACCAGCATTCAAAGATCACTCAGGCTGGTGTGATCTATAAAATAAATTTTAAAGAAGTTTGTTCCAAGTTAAAGTATGTCTTCTTGCATTTTGTCCTTCTGGAAAACCAGCACTTGCTGCTGCAATGCTGAAAGCCAGACCAAGAGGGTTTGCCTGGCACTAGGCTCTTTCACTGGCTCCGTTTGTAGTGAAGGCAGGGGAGGGCATGGTGTACCACACCACAGGAGAGTGCTGCTGAGCCTCTGCATAGCCCTGACAGCTTTTACTCTTAAGTGCTTCTTGGTGGCAGAGATGAAATGAGAACACTTGCATGGTATGAGCTATGTTGTGTGAGACATGTACATGTGTCTGTGAAGAGCTGCTACAGCAAGTCACTTGAGGCCAGCTCCATCGGAGACACTTTGCCAGAGGATGCAGTTACAGCACAGCACTTCCATTGCCTGTGTAAGCTTGTGCTCTGTGCGCCCTCACCAGGACTTGCACCTCACCTGTTTGTGTAAATACAGCAGGAGTCTCCAGGGCTTGGAATGGGCCCTTCCCTGCCACCTCAGTGGTTCATGAAGGCTGTTCCTGCCCTGCACAGCTCTTTCAAAGGTAAGTGTTGGACTCTGGGAGCTGGTGGTAGATGGAGGAAAGGCCCATGCATCCCCTTTCCTACTCCTTGAGAGGGCTGGTCCAGGGCCAGCAGAGAACAACACCCTTCCCTAGGGTGGCCAGTGAAGAACTGCATGGGCACACATCAACACAAGCTTACCTCCAGACCATCTTGGTTAAGCAGATACTGGTGTGACTCTCCTCAAGCTCAAGCCAGTTGGATTTCCCTTTCTGCAGCCATTTTTCTTTATACTCAGGTTAACTTCCTCATGGTGAGAACAATTAAGTACTTCCTTTCTACTTGCTCTTTAGCTGCCTGCTGAGTAATTTACAGCCCATGTTTAAGGAAAAGAGAGCAACCTGCAGCTGTCCTTAACTTGTGAGATAGGTCAGGCTTTGTCCTTGCCTTCCTTGCTGCCTCAGTCTCATTTGCCACCCCTCAGGGCCCAGGCTGGCTCTGTTCCTACCCATAATAAGACACAAGATGGATGGATGTCCAGGGAGGGGTTGGTGGTCACAGCAGGATGGACTGTGCATGCAGCCATGCACCACTACAGACTTACTGGAAGTTACTAACAACTTGAATTCCTTAGGACTTTAAGTCTTGTTTTCATCATTACTCCATGCAGGTTTTGCATCCCAGAGTCTGTTCGATGACAAGGTGTAAAAGCTTCTGCCCCTAGAGTTAGTGTGTCAGGATAGAAAATAAGGATTTGCCATAAGAATACATAGAAAAGCTACAGGAATAGCTTGTGCATCATTCCCACCAGCAAAGTCACCGACATCACACCCAAAACACTTGCAGCAGTTTTTGATGTAATTTATTTGTCTTGGTCTTTTTTTTTTCTTGCATAGGCATAAATTACAATCTGTTGATTAAAAAATAAAACGAACAAAACAGTGCAGCATTTGCAACAGGCTACAGTGTCAAACTCATCTCCTGTGTAGGGCAAACCGAGGAGGGAGAACAGAGGAGAGAAATGGAGGAAAATAAGGGAAATCTGCTCTGACAGCTGTTACCGATTTCTCCTGCCTCACCAGGCTCATCAGCAGCAGCATGAGGATGAAATACTCTGGGCAGAGGTGCATGTGCTGAAGCAGCAGTTTGATGTGCCACCTTTCACTCTGCAGCTCAGGAAGGTGTTGCAGCAATGGAGAGCAGCTGCCTGAGTGCTGTGACTGCAGTCTAGCACCCGTGAGCAGAGCTCATGTGTAGTCTCACCATACCTTCCTGGGACTCCTCATGCAGTTGGCATGAGATCTCCACAACCAGCACTAAACCCTGGAGAAGGGCATAAACCCCAAGGTGACCTCTCACTGATAGCTCCAAGGGTTTTTACCTCAGCACACTTTAATCTCCAAAGGACAGGGCAGGCTTGCCCTGTAAAGCCAAATGCTCCCTACCCCATAGCCAGTGGTTAACAGCCCCTTGGAAGAAGCAAAGACCCAGCTCCAGCTCCATTCTTGAGGAAAGAGGCTCCCCCTTTCCCACCTCTCACCACCATGCCTGATTTACCACAAAAGCAAGAAGACCCTGTTCATCCTGGCAGCCCAACCCAGAGGGCAGGGAGCTAGAAGGGAAGAAAAGGGGTTTTCCAGCCTTGTGGTTATGGCATTTGCTCCAGCAGCCGAAGAACCCCTGGGGAAGGGGGAGAGCTTCATCTCTGCTCTCTATCACTCAAATACTCTGCCCAACCGAGGCCACGTCTAGGCATTTATAAAAGCACAGCGCCATGTGCGCAGGGCACTCATGGACATGACTCCCAGGCAAGCAGGCAGCTGTAGACAAGTTTAAAATAACTCTGGCTGTGGCTGCCAAGAATTAAGACTGCTCAGTATAGGAGAGAATTTATCCTCGCTGGATCTGGCTGCGGATCTGCTTTCTCTCAGCAGCCGGGCCTCCCAGTGCTGCAGGGAGCTCCAGGGGCTCATTTTAAGCTGCTGGAGATAGGGCTGCACGCTTCAGGCTCACATCCCGAGCTTGGAGCAAGAAGACCCCTCCAGAAGGGATGTGCTAACATCATCCTCATCCCCTCCATCTGGCATGGAGCAGGTCAGGACTCAGCCCCTCTGCCCGGAGTACATTGGAGCATGCTGAAGGGAGACATTTCTTAAGCCCATTCCCCTCCTCTTTATCCCTCACCCTACAGTGCTTCAAGCAGAAAAGACCATGAGAATCAATTCATTGTGCACCCCTAACTGCTAGTGGTGCCAGGGGATGGATGATGCCAGCATCAGACAGGGCCAAAACACTAAACATGAGCCCTTTAGCTTTTATTTCAACAAAATACAAGACAAAGGTGGAGGCTTTAAACGCCATCCAAGAGCATAAGCCGAACTAGGGATGATGCAGGCAGCCAGGAAGCAAAGTGGGCAGATGGCCCTGGCACTCCTCAGCTCAGGGAAGGTCCCCATGCATCCTTCCTCCATTCCCCTGCCACAGGGGAGGACTCCCTGCAGTCCCCTGCCCCCTATCACACCCCTATGGATAGAGGCAGGATTTACATGCCCACTGCAGGCAGAACTCCCCATCCTGTTCCAGCACGGTCAGGGAACAGAGCCATGCCGGTCAGGAGGAGGCAGCAGGGAAAGGGAGCCCTTCCAAGACAAAGGAGATCACCCTGTGCCAGCCATCTGCAATTGGGGACCAGGAGGTGACAGAGGCAGTCCTGAGCACCGCAGGTCAGGGGAGGCCCCACTGCTCCCCAAGGTGCAGGAGTGTGCTGGCACCTGCAAGCCCTGGGGATTGCCCCATCTCCCACCCACGGAGAGAGTGGGGCAGAGCTCCAGCTCACTGCAGACAGTCACCTATATACAGATGCAGCCATGGACAGGAGGCCACAGCCACACATTGCAGTCTCGGAGGATGGCTCCGGAGCAATGGGGGCAGGATCTCCGGCACCCTGCCAGGCAGCAGTTCACAGAGGACCTTGTCTCCCAGGTTCAGCTACCAAGCCACCAGCAACTCAAGGCCTGTATTTTAAATAGCTCTGCTCATCTTATTCTAGCTTATCCTACTGTGTGTGCGCTATTCTCCTACTAAACAAAGCTCCAGCCCTCTTTGCATCTAAGCCACTTGCCCAAGCAGCGCCATGTAACATTCTCTGGTTAAGCAGAAATCACATAGAAAAGGTTTCTTAACTTTGTTACTACAAAAAAATAAAACCCCGAACACCCCACCTGGAAAATACCTCCCCCCCCCAAACCAGAACAAACCCAAAAGGAAAGCAGGTAACAGTTTTCAATAGCATTATCAAGCTTAACACTGGGGAGCAGCCAGCCAGGGAGGCCAATGGCATTGCCAATACCCAGCTGCTGGTAGCAGGAAGGTTTGAGCAGACAGCAGCACCAGGGCAGGCTCTGCCACCACCACGTGCCGAATTCCTCCCCTCCTGCCACCCCAAACCGTTAGTTTATGTTAATACTTCACTAATACTGTCTTATTTCCCCTCTGCCAGCCCACCATCAGAGACCTGGAGGTCTCTACCAAAGCCAAAGCCAAGGCAGGAGAAATGACCCTGTATGGAAGGGAGAAAGCCAGTGGCTGCGACTGCTGGCTCCTACCTACTCCAGTGTCACCGAGCCGGTCACCACGGTCCCATACACTGTATCGCACCCAGGCCTGCGTGAAGCACACGGCAAAATTACATACCCCGTTTCCCAAGCCCTGGCAACGCTAGGCACACCATTGGAAAGGAGCAGGCAGTGAGGATGAAGGACTGCACAGACCCGATAAAAAAGGAGCTTAAAATTTAAAGTGTCCGATATACACTTAAAACAAGCCAGGCTGCGCCAGGACCTACATGGGATGCTCTTGCTTTGCCACCCCAGTCCTTGGAAGAGTGAAAGCCTCACTCCTTAAACCCCACCTCTTGTCCTCCCCCATGGGAAGCAGCTGCTGGCACATCCCAGGGTTTCTACGTGCGAAGCGGCGACCCAGACGAACCCCTCCTGCTGTCAGCCCAGCAGCATCCTCATCCCATGCTGGAGTCAGTGCGCCGGCTCCCCGTGCACACGGAAGCGGTAGATGCAGGTGTATTCGAGGTGACCCCAATTGCTCAGAACCCGGAGCTCCACCAGCTGGTACGTGCCAATGGTGTCATCCTTGGGGAGGGGGGGAAGGAAAAACCTGAGCCCTTGAGAGCTCTCTGGGGCCCAGAGAGCCCAGGGGTCCCATTGTCTTGATGGGGTCAGGTGCTCCAAAAGCAAAGCACTTACCTCGAAGTAAAACGTTTGGATGGGATTGCCACTGTGGTTGTATGTGAACTGCCCAAGTAGAAGGCCCTCCTCCTCTCCCTCCTCCTTTAAACCCTATGGAGGGGCAGGGAGGCAGAAAGGGAGAACAGGTGGTGATCAGAGAGGGGGATCAGAGGTGCACCCAGGGGCAGAGGAGAGAGATGGAGGCACAAGTACACTTGGTCTCCACTCCTGCTCTTCCAGGCCAAAACAGACAAATGGGGACAGGGGACAGTGGGGAAGGATGAGGAGGAAGAGACCAAGAGTTATACCTGCTCAATCCCCTCTTCCAGTGCTTCCCAAACACCCTCCTGAGGCCTACTGCTCTCCCTCTCCCCCTCAGTACTGCTTCTTCCCCCTCTTCAGTGTAAGACCAACCACACCAGAGCACCCCACAGGCAGGTATAGGGCTCACTAGCCCTCTCCTCCTGCACCCTCTCCCATGGCACCCTCCCACTGTGTGCCCCTGCTCCTCCCTCAGGTCACTCACATAGACAGCGAAGTCCTTGGGGGCACTGGGGATGGTCCCCTTGGGCGAGAGAGCTTTTGGGATGTGCTCCAGTGTCACGGCCGTGGGGCGGATGATGCTGGAGAGACGGATGACAGCAAAGCCCTGGGACCA
>JAVHNF010057552.1:13699-27380 GCA_034783455.1 Micropsitta finschii
TCCTTGGGCAACCCATTCCAGTGCCTCACCACCCTTACAGTAAAGAACTTCCTCCTTATATCCAATCTAAACTTCTCCTGTTTAAGTTTTAACTCATTACCTGCTGTCCTATCACGACAGTCCCTAATCAAGAGTCCCTCCCCAGCATCCTTAAGCTTCTATGTAAGTTGAAGAGGTTGAACTTTTAGTTGCTAAGTATAAATCTTTTGTTATGTTCTGACTTTATCACTTTATCATGCATATTCCCTAAATTTTTAGCTAATTTTGATGTCAGTAATGCTGCGTGTAGAAACACTGCGACTTGATGTTGAAGACTACTGGGATAATACATGTTCTTGCAGAGGCTTGCTTCATACAGGTGTTACTAGTAGAGCCCTGTTTTACATTGGTGGTGGCTCTGAGATCTTTGGAATAAGTGCTTATTAGTTATTTTTAGCATCAAGTTTCTGATCAGAATTTTGGATAGTACAAAGTGAAATGCGTCACAAATACTGCTATTCTTTATTTGTAACCCCTTATTTAATCCAATAGATTTGTTACACTCATCGGAGGATGAAGCCTGCATTGTTTCATTAGATATTTTCCAAATATCCATGATGTCTGGAACTAATTTAATAACTATTCATTGATTCTGTATCAATTGAATCCCCTGAAAATACTGTGTTTCCTTTTCTGGATGGATGTGAGGTTATAAATGGCGTGTAAGTTATTTGGGTTGTCCTTCTTTGGACATGAAATTAACTATCTTCCAATTTTTTGGAATGTTCTTGCCATCATGTACTGTATTAAAAGCTACTAGTGGAGCAGAGATGACTTTATCTAAGCCAGTTAGGATTTATGCCACATGCTGCCAGAGTTTGTTTAGTCACAGTGAGAAATGAACAAGTGGTACCCCATCTTACTGTGCTGCAGTGTATTATCTTGCTTTTCTGGTACAGTGTACAATTAAGGACTACCCCTGTGTGACAAGAATTGTGCCTTCTGTCTATGTAATCTATGTGTTAGAAACTTAATGTGTCTTCTGTGTTGTTAGATCATGTCCATCTTGTAATGTTGATAACCACTATGACCGATACCCTTGAAAAAGGCCTTACAATTCTAAGCATTACTAACAAATTTTTTTCATCTTTAGCTTCGCTATTTTGACTTGCTGTAACTCATCTAAGCACCACGTAGAAATCAAGAGTGGTTGTTGTCCCTGTATCCAGCCCTGGATCTAGAATGGCTACTTATGTGCTTGCTGCATGGAGACCAAATCAGATCCCTAGATCCCAACCCATGTATGGTCCTGGTCATCTGCTTCTTGGTCATCACTGCAGGAAAGAGGAAGACATACCTATAATGTGAAGCACCCTTCCTCCCATGCAGAACCAACTAACCTACTCTCCTCTTTGCCCACTCCCTTTTCTCAAACATTATAACTTTCCATGGTACTGTTATGCGAACTATGCCAGCGGGTCTCTGTCGAAATCCCAAGTTCCTGAAGTTGTTTCACTTATTTTATTTACTTTTAAAATCCTCTCTAATGACCTTGTAAACATTCCCAGCAGCTGACCTGAGCTTTCTGCCAGTAAACTGTGTTGCCACGGGACCTTTTCTTTGCAAGCTTCCGCTTTGTGTCTCTCTTGCCAGGTGGCAGAATATCAAATTCCTGATTTTTACACAAAGTAATTTAGAAACTTAGAAGAGTAGCAGTGGATGTAAGGGAGTATCTTGGGAATTGGGAAGTTTTACCAGGTTTTGTTTTATTCTGTGCGGGAGCAAGGCTCACCTAGGTACAGGTGTTGCAATTACAGAAAACAGCACTAATCTGTTTCAAGATAAAGAAAGTTTTGCATCTTTGAACAACTTCTCAGTGTCCTTTTTTGTTTTTGCTAGCAGAGCAGTTTGTCAGTCCCTTCTTCTTCAGTGCTAAAATTCTAGGTGTTAAAGGTTTTGCCTTCTGATGTAGCTTAAAGAAATCTTCGAAGTAAGGTATATTAGCAGATAAACTCTTCAACTCCTTGGTTGCACTTGGGTCAGGATAATAAATGTTTGTTCAGGTATTCTGTCTTAGGAAATGAGTGTTTTCTTCCTTGTCACAATACATTAGCTATTGAGCCATATTTTTGTTCAACACTTGTCATATTTTTCAAACCTGGGCTTATTATTTCTAATTTCTGCTCCCCCAAATTATAGCTTGAATGTTCTTTTGATTTTGCCTCCGTCAAGTCAGAATGAGTGTTCCTTGCATGCATATGAATGTCTCTCTCCCTTGGGGGATTCATCTCTGACTGGCAGAGGAAATGGAAACGGATCACTCATCTGTCACTTCACAGTTTTAAAGGTGATATGAGCTTTATTTTTTACCAATTCTGATAAAATGCTTGTTCCAATTGCACAGCCAGCATTCACATTTGGTAGCTGGTATCAAATGAATCATGTTTTTGTAGGGCTGGTCATATGGCTTGTACCTGGGCAGTGAATCTGAAGCAGTCTAAGTATTGCAAATTTGCTGTCTGTTGAGTTGTGCAGTTGCTTGCCACATGTTTGATATTTAGAATATTTTTTTATTTGTTACACATAAGGCATCCGTGCAGTGATTGTTCATTAAGTAGCGTGCAAGAGCCTTTCTCCAGGACAAATGGCCAAAAGAGTATTTTCTGTTGGAAGAAAAAAATAAAGCATTTTGGGAAATGAGAAACTAGCCAGAATGTGCGATAACTTCATTTTTTGTAAGCAGAAAGAGTATGAATGGAATGACACTATATGCAAACCACAGTTTCAAAAGTATATTTTCTCACAGAGTTTATTAGGGACATATGATATCTCCCATGTTTTGTATGTGTGGTTTTATATAGGCTTTCTTTTTGGGTTTTAATAAAATTAAATTGTTCTGGGAAAAATCAGCATAAGAACGGTCCACAATAGGAGGTCTGTAGAACTTGTGCATGTGCCAAGGGGGCTCTATCATTTGCTTTTCCTGGTTCTCCTGCATTTAAGTGCTCATTTGCAATATTGCATTAATGTAGGGGTTTTGAGTGAATTATAAAAGGAGTGGATAACAGCTTGCTTTGGCTGTAAAGCTGCACTTTCATATTTTTGGCAGTAGGTAAAAAGGGCTGATTAGGAGAATCTATTTCCTGTATATTCAAATATAAACCAGATACTCAGTTACGAAAAAGTCATTCACTGTTTTCCAAGGACCTTGTTGGGCTTTTTTTTTTTTTTTACCAATCTGAAGTGGTAGTTCAAGTGAAAAACTGGGCAATGTGTTAGTCCTTACACACGGGCAATGTGTTAGTCCTTACACACGGGCAATGTGTTAGTTCTTACACACAAAACAAGCATCGAGAAAAGGTGATTGTATGAATTCTTTCCTTCCTTCCTCCCTCCCTTCCTCTGTGGATTCTGTGATTGTTTCTGGCTTTAAACAGATGACACTCCCTAAGGACCATGTTAGTGCTTTTAATCCTTCAAAGCAGGAGTGAAAGTGAAATTACTGCATCTGAATATAAAAAAGGCTTCAGTGGTTTTGATGCTTCAGCTTTCATACAATTTTTAAAAATGAACATCAAATCTGTAGCTGTGGGTGTCCATATTCTGTCTGTTGATGCTTGCACTTTTTTTTGTGGTCTCCCCTTTGAATGCTTACATTGTCATTCGTATTATATGAGAGATTGGCTTTTTTTTTTTTTTTTTTTTCCCAGGTCCAGTTTGTAAGCACTCCTTTCTGGTGGTGGTCTTCTCTTAGCCTGATTAGAGGAACTGCTGTATTTTCCTCAGGCTGATCAAGTAGTGGTGGTGGTGGCTCTAAGTAGCAAGAGGAAGCTGCAAAGAATAGGCAGAAAACATATTCTGGGTAGTAGTAATATTCTGCCACTTATGTTGTGCAGGTCAGTTTTATAAGGGGGTTTTGGATGATGTGGTAGGTGAAGTATCATAAGCACAGACCTGTATATCCATGAAATCCCTGTTTCTTAATGAGGCTTATTGAAGCAGATGTGCCTTGATGCTCCCTATGGTCCTGTAGCCTTCTTTTCAGTCTGGGATTCTGACTATCCAGTGTAGCTGACTGGCAGGTCCCTGTAGGACAGAGCATCTGCACCCTGCATCGTTGGGGTCCAGGAGCCAGGAGTAAAGTGAGAGTTGGATGTGCGTGGTAACTGTGCGCAGGGCTACTGGCTTCATACCTATACATTCTTATGTACTGCTGTTCGGAATGGGGGTCCTGCCTTCAGCTCTGATAAGAAATGACTAATATTTAGCACTGCAGGTAATAGTAGAAGAAATCTGCAGAGCTTTTGCTTGAAGAGAAGGATGTTACATTTATATGTAGTGGAAGAAAGAAGAGGTAAAAAGACTCTCAGTATTGTACATATCCTTTCTCAAGATGGCCTTGGACTGCCTTCCACCTAGAGAGAGTTATAACTGATAATCCTATATCTAAGAACAATTCATAAAGTGGTACTGAAAGGTACCATCCAAGTGGCAGCTGCATATCTCTGTTAGATTCGGTTGCCTCCCCAGCACACGTAATCCAGGATGCTTTCTCTATAGTCCTGACTTTCTGATGGGCTTTCTGCAAGTTAACCTTGCCTCTAATGGCAAGTGTTATTATTCTACAGTGTTCAGTTGGGAGACTGGGCCTTGATGATGCAAACTTTCTAATGGAAAATGACATCCCAGAAGCTTGTGGTTAGCTTTGGGGCTGTGGGAAGCTCTATGCTTGGGCTGGCAATGGTACCTTTCAGGAGCTTAGCTCTTTATACAGGTGTATGCGTCTCCTGAAACTTTTTCCAACACGAGCCTGCTGTTTCCGTTAAAGGAGTTTATGAGGCTCCCTACACATCATATCTTGCACAGCTTACCATATTGGCTCTTAAAAGTGGCTTTGAATACAATGCCAAGGGCCCCCAGTAGCAGCTTTATGGGCTGCTGGCAAGCTGGGAAGCCCCAGTTGGCTATCCCCATGCTAGTAGAGCCTCCCACATCAGCTTTTCCAGCTAAAATGATGAAGCACCTGTTTTGTTTAGTTCCATTAAATATGACTTCCCTGCTTAATAAAGCAGGGAGCATTGAGAATTGCCACAAGCTCTTCCAGAAGTGCCTCTTTCTCTTTGAAGAAAAAATTATAATTGAATGGATTATAATTGAACACAAACACCTCTCTACTGTACTGCCAGTGCCTGTGTAAAGGTCTGTCTGTAGGCCCTAAAAATGAAAACAAAAACTTCATTATCAAGGTAGTAGTGTCTGTTTCTTTCAGGATCTCTGGCATGAAGTTATTTTTTCTTGGTTTCTGTTTTGTGGAGTTGGTAAGAAGCCACAAATGCCAATATTTTGTGGGGAGATGTGTCACTCATTGCATATACATCAACTTATACATGAGCTCTGGGGGACAGACTCCTAAACTCATCAGTGCTTCTGGATCATTAGATCTGGAATAAGCTGCTTTTGGAACAACGCTTTTGTCTTTGTTTTTTAAGAGCCAGGTAGAAGCCACAGCCTATAGCAGCTGATGGTGGCTTAGAGGCAGGGTGCTGGCAGGTAGCAGTGGGAGCAGCTTTAACTCCTCCTTGCCTGCCTATGGGTGTCCAAGCACTCAAAGTATATTGTGGAAGTGCACAGTGATGTCTGGTATCCTTAACATAAGCTCCACCTCTTTTTAGGGTAGACCTAAGTGGAAAGGTGTCCCGCTGAAATGTAAGTTTCTTGTGAGCAGCAATGTTAAGAGGCAGGTATGGATGTATGACACATCTTGGCTGGGTTTTCTGCTGCCTGTGTAGTTACTTCAGTGCACAGGGAAAACAAGTGTGTAAAACCTAAGCATCTTCTTGAATTCTAATTTAAAAATGCTGGAAGGATGTACCATCAAGTGATGAATCAGACACTTAAAGCACAGTACAGCTTGTTTGTTGGGGTTTTTTAGCAGTGATAAGGACTGAATGATACGTATTTTTGTTCTGTGGAATAAATGTTAAAATACAAGGGGAATACAGCTGAATGATATGTAAATACACATTTTATTCTCCTCAGTGAACACAGAGTTAAAACTCAGCTGCTTAGTAAACCCCATTTAAAGATTAGAGCACTGAAGAAACAAACACTAGATAAGCTTTTAATTTAACAACAGCATAGTCTGGCTTCTTTTAAAGGAAGAAAAATAACCTAAAGATTTTATGCAGGTATGACACATATGAAAGAAACTTCCTACAATGGAAGTTTGATGCTCTGTTTAACTTAGATCTGAAGATGAAGAACCTCAGGGAGACAGGAGAGGTAGGATACAAGCAACTTTAGATCTAACCAGGCTGCATTACCAAAGAAAATTTGGGAATTTGTAGTTCAATTTTGAAAAGACACTGCCAAAGTAAATTCTTTTCAGTCTAATTAGTAAAGAAGGAAGAAAGTGTTCAGTTGTTTCATGCTCACCATCTGCCAATGTTGTATTTCTGTTTTTATAAGAATTTTCTACTTCATGTTGCTTCATATTGACATTTGGCGGAAGGACAGTACTTGAAATAAAAGGCAGCATTGGATGGGGAAGGAATGAACTTAAGGATAGTGCTGGAATGCATGTATATCCTTTCAATAAGTGGGGAAAGCCCGGGAGGACTCAGCGGGTTTGATTTAGACCCAGTACTGTGTTTTGAATATAGCAAGCCAGTCAGTAATGGTCTCTGCTTTTGGTTAGTCCTAGATCATAATATAGCACATGTTGCAGTGCACTTCCAGATGTGATTTCCCAGGGTGATTCAGAGGTTCGAACACTTCAGTGTCACAAAGCATGGTGTCAGCAACCACATCTTTCAAGATCACTATGTTCAGGCAAGAGCCCAGAGAGGAAGATGTAAAACGCTACCATGTGGATTGATTGCAAAACCATTGGCTCCACGTTCTCATGAAGTCTGTGTATGAATATGGCTGGAGCCTGACATCTTATAGCTCTGGCATGTCTACAAAATTTCCAACATCTTTTTTACACAAAGGCTACAGGCAACATCAGCCAGCACGTGGCTTGTATTATTTTCGCATTACTATTGTTAGGATTTTGAATGTTGACTAATCTGTTATTGCTGTGGTATATCACTGAAGCAAAATGTGGCATTATTTTGACAGGGAAATTTATGTCCTGTGACACAACTGCTTTGTGATCTATTGCACTGACTTGTTAGTTTGAGATTTTCCATTAATGTGAAAGGGAAGAGGAGAGCAGAGGAGCATAAGAAGGAGAGATTTTCATCAGGCCATGGATTTTCCCTCTGTTTGAAAGGCTCTCGTGTCCTTTACCAGTTAGCCACCATCCCAGTACTATGTGATGTGCTTGCCCACTCAGAGTTTAGCTGGCAGTTCAGACACGGTTGGTTCCCGCTGCAAAGTCACTGCAGGGAAAATAGCTCCACTAGTCTTCCTGGGCTTTCCTGTGGCCCACTTGGCTGCCAAGCTTGGGAAATAGGAGTGTATTCTTTTTGGTTTAGCAAGAATATAAAGATCCAGGTGTTTTCAAGTAATTGTGATCATCCTTAATTTCAATTTATTTGAAACAGTTTATATTGATTACTTCAGATGGTTTTGATCTTTTGGTTATGATTTTTGATGTGAAAAACCTCAAGTTTTATGTACACTGTCAGATTTTTATCAGGTTTCATGATGCAAGTAGTTTGTGGGTTTTACTGGAGGTGGAGATTTATGGAAGCAAAAATTTATGCAGATAATTTTGTGTATTTTTTTTTTTCACTTTCAGAGAAAAAAAATCACAGATGTTATTTGAAGAGTTGGCATAAGATTTCTAATAACATGACTTAACGTTTTAACTATTTAAATATTTAAGTATTACTATTTCCTAGTCATTAGTTTCATTTTCACTGTGTTGTTTCATTTGTTTGGCTGTTCTTTTATTGATCTGATTTTATTCAATAGGAGCAGCAATGATTATAGACATTAATTTCCAATAAAGATCTTGTGTTACTCTGTTAAAAACTTACCTCCCCAAAAGACTCTTCTGAAAATTCCTATCTGAATGGGAAGTTCGAACAGCTGTAAAACATCACAGCAATATGTGTATATGTCTAGGGAGGCAGAAGAGGTGTTGATTTGAAAAGGGCCCTGGTGTCTTCAGAGGAATCCCTTAAACAGTTGTGTGTTTAAGCACTCTGGCTTTCTTTGAAATCAATACTTTTCTCATAATTTAAGAGAATACTGTGCATAATACAAGCTTTTAGTCAGCAACTGTCCTATGTTAGTCTTTACATGGCAGAGTGCAAACTTTTTACGTCTCTGTCAGAGTAGCATCTCGTGCAAAGTAGTTCTCAAAATGTGACCAAGAGTGCTCATGTCATAGTACCAAACCAAGAGTGCACGCCATTGCCACCCGGGGTGTGAGGTTTTAGCCGGTATTTGGAGTTGTATTTCAGTGGACAGGTGGAAGTAATGATGACAATAAGAATGTCTTTGGTGCCTTATTTAGCAAGTGCTCTTTTCCTCAAGTGGGATGATCAAACAACAGGAAGTAGTTCCTCACTTGCAATACAAAGCCTGTTTTTGCAGCCAGCACCCTGTCTGAAAATCTGCCTCTCTTTTTTAGGGAAGAATAAACCATTAATTTCTGTGCTGCTCATGACTTCCATGTTCAGTTTGCTCCTCCATGCAAGTTTAATGCGGGAAATACATCTGGAACCAAGCCAGTTCTTCATCCCATTAGGTACATCTGTACCATCACAGTTGGAAGAGCCTGAAAGCCTCATACCCCTCCTAGGAAGCTTATGTCTTGGCTGTGCTCAGAGCAGGCAAAGTAAATCCCTGAGTTAGGGAAACCTGGCCATGAATTGGAGGCTGTTGCATTTTTCTCCCCATGAGTGATGTGCTCCAAAACCCTGATAGTTCCCATTACGAATACAAACCAGACCATGCCAGTAAGCCAGAGCTGCAGAATTTTGTCAAGGACATCTGTCAGACAGCAGAAGTGTAAATTACTGTTCATGCTGGTCTTTGAGTGGAGGCTTTCATTGTTAGCACTCCAGTGAGTTAGGACTCGCTTGATTTGAATAAACAGTGTGGCTGCCTCATGCATGAACTCAATAAAGTAACTATTAGGAAGTGCATATTTGTGTAACTATTATAACTCTTATAATTATGTGGAATATACCGTTAGGTGCATGTATTTGTAATATTCGAATAATAGAAGATATAATCCCTGTATTCTAATAGCTTGTAAGCTATTAAAATACTCTACTATTATATATGCTAGAGGTATATTTGGTCTGTTTTCCATATACGTATGGGTAAACAGACTGCGTGGGTTTTCCTCTGTTTCATAAAGGAAAGAGCAAATGTAAATAAATTCCTCTTTTATTTATGTAGATAGGTTTCATATCAGTGGTTGAAAGGGAAAAGGCCTGTAAGTTAGATTGTAGTTAAGCACTATTGCATGTGATCTCTTAATTTATATGTGTGGCAAACTCAAAGGTGAGATGACCCAGATCTGATTGCGATCTTGTATCAGTGTAAAGCAGATGGACAGCGGCAGCTCCCCATGCAGCCATGATGCTCTTGTCAGTGGGAGTCAGCCAGAGATCAGAATCTGAAAAATTTACATATTCTAGATAAGAAGGTGAAACTTTATATTTTGTGTTGCTTGTTTTGAAAGAACTGTAAAAGAAACCACATCTTCAGTGGGTTTCTACTTGTCCTCAGTTTTCTACTGTTTCCTTTTCTTGTGCTATAAACTACAGAGAAAAACTAAGCTGACAGTAGTGTAAAATAAAAGCTATTTGGTAGTTCAGAAAAGGAACATACTCTGAACAGTCCGTCTGCTACTAGTGGGGCACACAGCTGGGTCTCTGCAATAGAAGTACTACAGGGTGCCTAAGGTCCTCTCTGAGCAGGCAAAAAAGGGATTTCTGAACAGAGCATGGTCATTATCACTGGAGACAGTGCTTGATGTTATGGAGAGTTCTCTGTAGAGAGAGACAATAAGTATACTAATGTGATGAATTTTCAGCCCTTTTGATTTCTTCAGAATACTGGTTTATTGTACTTGAGCGCTAGCATAAACTTGTGCCACATGTATTTTTTGGATGTTACTGTGCAAAAATAGCTGCAAATTGCCAAGAACTGGCTTCTGAGTTACGAATGTGAATTTTCAAAAGACTTTTTATTTAAGGGTAAATTAAAGAAAAACCAAAGGAAAGACCTTGAAGGTCTTTGTATAAAAAAACCCACAACAAACCAAAAACCAAAACCAAACAAACAAAAAAACCCCCAAAAAAACCCCAAACAACAAAAAACCAACCAAACAAGGAAGAAACAAGATCAAAACCAACAAATAAAACCAAATAAGACAAAATGTGTTGCGAATGTTTGGCTTGTTAAAATATTAATATAAGAAACAACACCCTGAAAGAAACAAGGGTCTTAACGCTTATGCAGATGTGATGGGTATCCTCAACCTAAAGCCCCAAAATACTAGATTTTATTTTGAAGCAGGATGTACTTTCTGAATATGGATGAGGAATCAGACTACCCAGTTTTCTTTAGATAGGTTATTTCTCCATTTAGACTGTGGTACTCCATTGCTATTCATCTCATCTTACATGAGCTTTTCAAATTTCCATAGAAACTATGTGGGTTTTATTGCAAATGGTTGGGTTTTGGTTTTGTATTGACAGACTGTATAAAATCTTTCAAATGTGTGAATATATGTTTTTAAAATATCACTGCATGAACCTCCAATTATGCATCCTCCAATTTTACCAGAGCTAAGAAAATGTTGAGCAAAATTAGAACTTGTTGAGACCACCTCCCATTTTAGGTTTGTGTTTGATTTTGCTGCTGTTGAATTCAGGGCAGTAATTAACTCTGTGAAGGAATGTAGTACAGGAGCCTGGATCTGGATGATTGGCTTTCCTCCTAGTTTTCCCCCACCAACCTAGACCTCCGAGGTAGATATCCCCCTCTCTGAAAATGAGACTCAGGCAAAGTGCAAATTCTTCATTTCCTGAAATCTCGTTGTTTAGGCCAACAAACATGCAGGTCAATGTGCAGGTTGCAGAACTGAAACAGAACACCAGCTTAGTTTCCCTGGATCAATGAAGTGTAATTTGAGGCTTGTGGTTGTCTGTCCAGCTTGGAGAACCAGCACTGAGAACAAAGGCTCAGCACCCTTTCCTTCGGATATTTGAGCAGCAAAATACTGTTATCGCTGTTCTCTTCTGCTGGTGTTTGGCTCAGTGCTGTGCTGTTTAGCTAGGCAAGGTGTAAATTTGTGGTAAAGTTTATGCCAGCCAGTTCTCATAGAACGGAGGCGGCATCTTGTGCTGTCCCTATGTAGGTAACCTGAAAAAGGGGGATAAAAAAGGAAATTAAAGATTTTAGCTCTGCAGATGTTCGCATAGACAGTCTCTTACAAAAAAGTTGCTTGCTCTCACTATAAGTCAGTCTCTCTCCATAAAATCAAGTTGCAAAGAGTCCTCAGTGAACAATAAATGAAAAACTTTACACAAATCTGGCATCAGATGCAGATTAAAGAACAGTAGATGTAACTGGCTATGCTACCTAATGGTGTTCTCTGCAAGACGTATGAAAGATTAAACTGATAGTTTCTACCCTAAGTGGGAAATGGTGCATATAAATGTGTGTTGTCTTGAATATCTTTGGAGTGTGACTGTTGCTTTTTGCATGAGGAGCCTTTTTTAATCAGTAGAAACTTGGGCTTACAGTGTTTGTTTAGTTGAATTTCAGGATGCTAATTAATTATTAGGCTTGACTGAGTGTTCACTAGGATGTAATCAGATCTGCATTTTAAGTGAGTATGTGGGTTTGTTTGTTTTTGTACTGAAGAGTTCATTAGAAGTTGATGGGAGTTCAGTGCATCTGGGCCCAATCATGCACCTCTTCCTGAAGTGCCTAATTCAAATGATTAGGTTGTTTGGTGATAAGAAATGCAATGTCAGCAGGATCCTAATTATTTAATCTACCTAACCACAACATGAACATTATGAGGAATGCATATAAGGAGATCAAAACTCTTACATCTCCATAGCAGCAATGCTAGAAAAGGAAAAAGGTGCCTCTTGTTTGTGTACATATGCAATATTGTCCTATTGCACTGCTTGACGCGTGTCTCCATAAAAGATGTGTCACTCCATGGTAATAGTTAAATCTGTCAGTTTGCTTAAGTGTGATTGAATTATAATGCTGATGTTAAATGTACGGTATCAAATATAATTGATATATCTTTCTGCTCTGTTGCAGATTACAACATCTTAAACTGTAAGACAAGAATATTTCTTGAAAATTAAGAGATCCTCAGGTAAGGACTAAATTAATCAGTTTTTAAAGACCATAACATAGTTAATAAGCACCAGCATGAAGCAAACACAGAGAATGGTTAGTGTCTGTGAACTATACTTTGAAAGGTGCAGAAAAATCACCTGAGTTGTTCACAGTGGTACAAGCTGAATTAAACAGGCTACTTGAGAAGGACACATGTATTCATGATTGGATGATCTTACTATTTTGAATGCTTGGTACCTAGGATGTTTTTCAGGAAGGGATTAGAAAAGAATTGTCTTCTGACAGAAAAATGGGAGCCAGCTGAGAAAGCAGATGGAGGTAATGGGCAGCACTCTTGAGGCTAGGTTTTAGCAACATGACTCTGATGCAGGCTTCTTACTGCTTCTCTGGTATTTTCAGAGGAGCATTGGTAGACCTAAACTTAGTGTTCAGGAAATGTCACTCCTCCCCTCGGGGTTATTGCTAAGCAATAGCATACCCAGCAAGTTAAGTTGTCCTTCTTTGACTGATGTCTCCCCTGGGATAAACAAGCAGTAGTTCTGCAGAGTGAAAAATCAGCAGCTCTTTGTTTAAACAATCTGTTAAAACTCCTGCCTTGTGCTTAAGAAAAAGGATTTGAGGCTTTTCAGGAGGATTGTTGAAAGATTAAATAATTACTCTCCTCATTATGGGAAAAGTCCCAATTTGTTGGAAATGGTGGTTTAAAGCAATATAGTCACAGCTGACACAAAAATAAAATCTGAGAAGTTTTACTTTGTCAAATAATGGGGTGGGGGTTGTTCTTATTTTACTTCTAATGAAGACTGGTACAGTGCAGGTAAGAAGTTCACTCAACTCCAAGTAAAGGACATACATTAATTTGATAGATGTTTACAAAGCACATGAAGATACCCTCTAAGTTATGAACTGTTAATTCACTTTTCCCAGGTAATGAAAACTTCGTGAGCTGTTCAGTCTACAGAGCCATTGCTGCCCTTTCAGTTTCTTCCATTTATATACATATAATTCATATTAAATCTCATAAAATAAATACAGGAAGTTGTTGAAATTTGATAATTAAACATTTTTCCATGCACAGATAACTCTTCCTGACCGCATCATATTCTGTTACCTTGCCTGAGTATCATAGAAAGCCTGAAATTGAGAAATTGTGTTGAAATTCCTTTGGGTTTGCATACTTGGAACTTTTCCTAGAGCAATTTCACGACTTAATTTGCATTTGGTGTTAGAAAATTTATAAGACTTGTTACTTATGCCTACATTTTGAAAGGAAAAAGAATGAATGTCTGTTAAGTTTAAAATAAAATTGTAGCCTTTTCTTATAGAAATGGACATGTTATCACTGAAGTGACAGTAAGTTAAGGTATTAAGAAAATAAAAACCTGTCTGTTATCTTCCAAAACTT
>JAVHNF010057553.1:39081-51818 GCA_034783455.1 Micropsitta finschii
GGGAATCCACGTATGCCATATTGGTAGCATTGTAATTCGAGGTAGCATGTCACTGAGTTAACAGATCATAAACACTTTCTGGGTTTAGAGGTTTTTTGTTTTGGTTGTGATGATGGATTGTTGTTGGGATTTTGGTTGTTTTGTTGGGGTTTTTTAAGGTATTGAATTGTTAGGCATTAGATGTGTAATATTAAGACACATAAATGTATAAATGAATGTGGAGCAAGTTCTTAACTCTGAATAAGAATCTGAACCTGTTTTTCATGAGCTCTTTCCATCTTGTGTGCTGTGGTCTTATTTTGTGGTTTTCCTTCTGTTTTCCTCTCTTTTTTTGGGGTAGGTTTTTTTTTCCCCTAGTAGAACCTAGTTTGGTTGGGATTTTTGTGGGGTTTTTTTGCTTATTTCTGATATGGCATTCCTTAAACACATTGGTAGGGAGCCATGATCATAGAATCATACAGAATCATAGAATGGTTTTTCTTGGAAAGAACCTTAAGATCACCCACCATGGGCAGGGATGCCTCACACTACGCCATGTCGCTCAAGGCTCTGTCCATCCTGGCCTTGAACACTGCCAGGGATGGAGCATTTACCGCTTCCTTGGGCAACCTGTTCCAGTGCCTCACCACTCTCACAGTAAAGAACTTCTTCCTTATATCTAACCTGAACTTTCTCCATTTAACCCATTACCCCATGTCTTCTCACTACCGTCCCTAATGAAGAGTCCAGCATCCTTGTAGGTACCCTTCAGATACTGGATGGCTGCTATGAGGTCTCCATGCAGCCTTCTCTTCTCAAGGCTGAACAGACCCAACTTTGTCAGCCTGTCTTCACACAGGAGGTGCTTCAGTCCCCTGATCATCCTTGTGGCCCTCCTCTGGACTTGTTCCAACAGTTCCATATCCTTTTTATGTGGAGGACACCAGAACTGTACACAATGCTCCAAGTGAGGTCTTACGAGAGCAGAGTAGAGGGGCAGGGTCACCTCCTTTGACCTGCTGGTCACGTTCCTTTTGATGCAGCGCAGGATACAGTTGGCTTTCTGGGCTGATATCCCCTAGCGCTGCACAGCCTGTATGCTCAGGATGGGGGTCCTTGCCGGCTGTAGGCACCCGATCCATGCGAAGGCAGCGATGGGCCACCCAGGGAGGTGTTTCTCCTTGGAGAGGTAGCACATGAAGTTCACAGTGCTAATCTTACCTGAAAACTGGCCAAGTGTTGTGGAAGTGCAGCAAAGCAGATTTAGAAAGGGTTTGAGGGAGGATAAGTAGTTTAGTTCGGTACTTGTTTGTATCCTTACTCCTCCTATGAGTAAGATGCAACCCACCATCAAAGGAATGGGCTGTGGCATGCTGGCAGCTTCCTGACTGGGAAGAGAGGAGAGAGGTGGGGAGGCTGCAGGTAGTGAAGTGTCAGAGAAAAGAAGACAAATTATAGGCTACAGCTAGAGAGAAGAGGAAGCCCAAAGGAGAGGTGCAGGGAGAAGGTGCCACGGCCAAAGCAGTCAATGAGGCAGGAGGTCTTTGCAGTAGTGTGCTCTCTGTCTGTGAGCAGTTTTGAAGGTCAGAGGAAAGGTCTTGGGTGAGATACATCTTTTTTTTTCTGCTGCTGACCTCTTGGGCAGTGCTCTGCTCTAGGTATATATTTCACACCTCTGCAGTGGCAGCGACAGCCTGCTCATGTGCCCACTTCTCTCATGTGTCACAGTCTGTGCCAGCTGCTGCTGTGTGGGGGTCACCAAGCCCCCCAGTCCTCTGTGCTGGAGGAGAGAGGTGCATTGTGCAGAGTGTAAAGGGCAAGGGACTGGGGCCTTGTGGCGCCCAACCTCTCCAGTTCAAAGGATCCACGACTGATGCAGTGCTGCACTGAAGCATGTCTTTGCCTAATTGAGACAGATCCACTAAAGGTAATAGAAAACAGAGGCAGTCATGCTGACAGGCTTGGAAACTGATTCAGGAAGGCCCCTCACATCCCTTCCTGTTTGATTCTTTAAAGGAGACCTTAAATGCTCATCTTACCTTAGGATCTGTGGTCTGGTTAGGTATGGGGAAGCCACTTCCCTAATTCCTGGTAGGGACAAGATGCTCCCACAGATCTGCTTTGCTTCTCTGAGCAAGCCTTCTCAGGCGCCAGCCATAGCCTTTTTATTAGTCACCACTCAAATGCAATAACCAGCCACTGCTTGCCTGGTGGGGTTAGGAGAGTGAGGACAGCTAGCTTAAAGACACTGGCTGCTAAGGGGATGGGGGACTAAAGGCTGCTGCCCAGGTGACTCCAGCTGTGCTGTGACAGACCCACAGGAGCAGCATTTCCCACATGCTGGTTTGGCAGCTGAGCTCTCAGGCAGAAGAGGAGTGTAAGTGCCAGCATGGCAGTGAGGCACAGCCGGTGGGACACAGTGCCACTGCGATTCCCTGCCCTCCATCACCCTGAGGTCTGTTTGCACTCCCAGTTCTGCCAGCACCAAGAGGCAGTGTTTTCTGAAAGGAGCTTTCACTGGCAGCATGTACTGTGTTCATTTTACAGCATCCCAGTATGGGATGGAGACACCCAGGTGTGAAGGGCTCCACTGAAGACCTTTGTGTGAAAAATACAGATCCCACCCTAGCAAAAGCCCTATGCCTGCTGAACCCATCGCTGGGCTTTGGGTGGACCTGGATCAGCTCTGTGTGTGTGCATACGTGCAAGTGTTTTTTAATTCCTCGTAAAAATAAAGCAAAGGAGTGAAACAGCACAGCCACACATCCTCCCTTACATGTATTTCAGGATATATGATAAAAAGGACAGAACACTGCTGTTAGAATGGAGGTGCCTCTTTATTATGCAGCAAAGTAATTATTTCCCAGTCAGTACATAAAACTCCAGCCACTTGGCACTTTCTTAACGTGCCATTTTCCAATCCAAAAGAGCAACTTGGGATTTTGTGATAATTCAGGCAATCAGATGAGCTCATGCACATGGCATTCATTCACTAGAAACGCCACACAGATCCCATTCAGCCTCAGCACTCATAAATCCATGTGACACTTTTATCTATTTATAAACTTTTAACAGCAGGTTATGATTGTTATGCAAGCCATTTTCCAGGGATTAATAAAACAGCTTGTGTTGATGGCAGTGAGAAGGGCCATTAACTGCTTTGGGACAGTCATTAATCTGTGGTAAATGCTCAGCATCTGGATCATTTCTACATAATTAAATAATCAATACTGCCTTTTGATTCAAATAACTGGAGAATTGTATTTCAAATTTATCTTAGCATAGGATGTTCCTAGTTCTTAGTTTACAACAGGGCAGGAAACAGGCACACGGGCAAATGAGATTGGCTCTTATATACAATTTTCATACAAAACCTATGATGTGATCAAAATACAGTTCACACTGGCCACCAAAGCCTATTAATGGGGCTGGATGGAGGAAAAATAATCACAGATATATTCTCTTTTTTTCTGTTAATATAGAGTTCTTTCATTATTGGAACAAAATTATGTCTGTTGAGTGACCTGACACTGGGAGGTACCCTGGCAGAATGAAAATAATCAAACAGAAGCTCCCCATGCCCAGTTACCTCCAAAAAAGTTCCTTTTGATTCGTTCCCCATCTGGCAAATGTGACCTCTGTGCCTTCAAGTGGATGGGGTTGTGGTCTTCATTTCTCTCTTCCCTTCTCCCTTCTGCCTTTCTCTCCCTGAGCAGCGGTGTAAGTCCCTTGTCCGGCTTTGTTTTGTTCTTGTCTTTGCTGTCAAATCCAGTGGTGTGCAGAGGTGCTGATTGATAGATGAAGGTAACAGTGCCCATTGCAAACCCAGTCAGGCTAGAACCACATTGCAGTGGTGTTGCTGCCTTCTCTGTGGAGAACTGGGGAAATGCCCAAGAAGGCAGAGCTTATCAGAGGTGAGAACAGGTAAGTGGGAGTTGAAAACTTGAAGCTCAAAAGAAAGAAAGAGACCTACTCTATCATCACAGGATCATATGCTAATCCCCATCCTTTCAGGTGATCTTTTCACCATATAATAAATCTGAATCTTACCACAAGGACATGCAGGATGAATAAAAACTCACCCTTACTGTCAGTGAGCTTAAAACCTAGAAGAAAAGCAAACACTCACCTAGTCAGATATTTATTCATATTTTGAAGCTGGAAAGACAGGAAGAAGATTTTGCAAGAAATGGAGAGGAATACCACTGGCACGATAGCAAAGCTTTCAGATGTAGCTACCATGAAGACACTTGTAAAGTTAGGCATGAAAAGATAAGAGGGTACAGTGGCCATCATAAATTCAGCTCAGATGAATGATAGCTGAGTTTGTGAGAACAAGGGCTTTCCTTTGAAAGAGAGCAGAGAAGAAAGCACGTGCTAAACCCCAAGAGGAAATAAGAGCTGGAAAATGAGAGAACTGCAAACCAAAAGGCATCTCAAAGGGCGACCTGGCAAAGCAAAACAAAGGTAATTTATGGGAGAAGGAAGAACCCAAGATAAGAAGGAAGAACCAATGAGTAGAAAAAATGATGGCTTTGTCTGGGGAAAGACTCGCTTGCAATAAAATTGCTGTCAATCTGGGGACAAGAAAGGGATGGGAAAGGTATTTAGTATCCTGAAATCAAAGCAGCAGGTTTAGATCAAAAGGTGTTTGGAGCAAGGGATGTGCCTAATCATGTATTCATTCAGTGACTGACAGGATGAGGCTTTTGTCTTGACTCTGGGAGCTGTAAGAAAACAAACACCGTAGCAAGTTGTGCCACACACAAGAGATTAAAAATGGGAGGGTGAAGGTGAGTGCTGGTCAGGGTAGGTGTGTTGGAAGCTGGGGAGAAGGACATCAGGGAGCTGAGGAAGGTGGTAGGAGGAAATACCTAAATTAGAATACTGGTCCAAAGCCTCAGAGGGGAAGAGAGTCAAGGGAGGATTACAAAGTGATTGCTCTGACCTGCTTTAGACAGTATCCCACACAGTACAGACAGCAAGCACATGTTCCCAAAGGCCAAGCAGGAGTGGCTAACAGAGATTTCTCCAGCTGTCTCAGTCTCCATCCTATTCAGGTAATGCCTAACATGGCCTGTGCTTGCCAGGGCAAAGCTGGTCTAATGACTCGGCTCCCCAGAGGAGAAGGTGTTCCTCCGCACCCATGGATAGCTGTGGCAAGAGAGCACCACCCTGGAGGCTCAGGCCTGAGGCAGCACTGCAGGGTCCCTTCTGTCAGTTCCTCTCCCAGCCTCTCAGCAGTAGGTGCCTGGGGAGCCCTGGGGAAAGGGGCTGCTCCTCTCTGACTCAGGGCAGAAGTACCCCCAGGCCCTGCCCTCCCTGGTACAGTCCTGTGCCAGGGCCCTTCCAGAGCAGTGGAAGGGCATCTGCTGTGCTGCTCCCTGTAAACCTGCAAAGAGCAGACCTTTTCTCAGTGGCATCTCAACTACACCATGGGGTGGTGGATTGAAGCTGGAATTTCCCCAAAAAGTTGTTAAAATAATTTTAGAGTCATACGTGAGCAACCAGAGTTTGAGCACAGCTTTCCTGTGGGATTTCACAACATTGCTTGTGTGTGCTATTCTCGAATGCACAGATAAAACACTCCCTCCGTCGCTTTTTCTCTTGGACCAGAATCTGGACATTATTATGCAGATTTCCACTATAGCAATATTACAGCAGAATAAATAGCTTTTCTGTACACGAAGGGGAATCCTATTACATCTTCAGTAACTCTCAGTAAGCATTATCGTTATTATACCAATTGAAGAGACAGAAAACAGTTTTTAATTAAAAATATTTATAGCAGGCATAATACCAACTGCCAGTTTCACTATCCAGTGAATACATTTTGCAGCTGGTACTAATTCTCTCTTATTTCCATGAGGTTAGCCAATATCAGCTGTTCATTAAGCAAAGGACATTTCAGGAATATCCATATTATATGCTGTAACTAACTGAGAAGTTCTTCCTTTGACAGATTTTAGGAAATCAAGATTGCTTTGCTGTGTTATTCTGGGACTTCATAATAGAGAGGTCATTTCCCAGTGATCTGAGTGGGCTACATCATCAGTTTTATTCAAATCAATCCTAAAAACTGTTTTCCAGCAGATAAGAACATTTTAATTAGCAATATATCTTTTGTCTTCTATCTGCAGTGGAGTGGGGGAGGAGGAGGAATTGATTTCAGCATGCCTTTTATTTTATTGGGAGAGCAGCATAATCAGAAGGTGTCAGCAGAACCACAGGCAAATTAATTTTGAGATACAGAGCTTCATACAGCCAACTGCAGGTCTGCTCCTTGCACTGAGTCCAGCTGAGCTCTGTGGCAAGCTCACTGCTACCAACGGTGCCAGATGCTTCAGGGGGCAAAGTCCGATAAGGCTCTCTTGTGTGAAGGGCACGATAGCAATCAGCTGGCTCACCCTGAAATACTCTCACACTTTCTGTGCCAGAGAGCATGTAAGACCTCAGTTCTTGTCCTAGTTAGATGTGTGTATCAGTGAATGTGCTTATGCAAAGCTGTAGGTGCTGGCCAGCTGGCCCTAGGAGTGGTAAGAGCAGCTGTAAACCTGCAGTTTCTGCTGCAGCTGTAACTCAGGCTCAGAGGAACCCAGCATGGAGAGGATGGGCACCGAGGAGCCCTATTCCCATGTATCTCCCTTGCTTCTACCTCTCTGTGCCAGAGGAAGTGTATCTGAAATCCAGAGCTGGAGCAGCATTTCCACCAGTTTTGTGCTCATGGGGAACCCTGTCCCCATAAACGCAGAGAGACAGCGCAGTCAGCTTGTCCTTGGTTCACATCCATGTGGCTCAGAGGGAACTCGGTATGCTGAAGGCTCCAGCTCATAAAATCTAATACAAAACTTCTTGTCCTCTGTATTCATCTTGGGAGAGCTGGCAGCACAGTCAGTGAGGAAATCCCCCAGTGATTTATCAAAGTAGCAGCTGGGAACTGACAAACCAAGCAGCTCATCATAACCCAGCTTGTGACTTGCTAAATCCCATTTGGTTATTGTTTTTCACTTTAAAATATTAGCAGAGAGCTTCAAACCTCAGAATTTAGCAAGCTGTGTTTTATAAATGGAAAGATCAAACCCCATTCAAGCCAGGGGAGTCATTTACAACATGCTTATCCTTCCACCCACAACAGATTTTACAGCAATTTCCTTTGGCCTGTGTCCCTGGTACCAGCAGAGGAGCCCAGGGGACCCAGCTGGAAAGGGAAGACATATGAAATAGTGGAGAGGGGCATTTCTGAGGGGTCAGAGGCTCTCCTAGGAGATGATTCAGAACAAGAATTTAATGTAGGGAAATGCTCTGAGTCTCTCCCTGGGGACCTTCTGTCCCTCCACTGCCTGCAGACTGACCTGTGAAGAGCAGCTGCTGTCGCTTAATTAGCCTTTGTGAATATTCCGCTTTAATCCATCTTTAAAGCTTGCAAAAGCCTAGCATGTCCGTGTGCTGATATTACGCTAGGCAAGCATTGTGCCAGTCATCAACAGCTTTAAGAAGCTGATCTCCACCAGCTCCGTATAGGAACATCCAAACTCTTACATACATTTTCTTTTACCCACAGGGAGATAAGTCTTTCGGTCAACCAAGGAATGAACCCTTTCTTCTTGCACAGATGGCCTTTGGACTGAGTGTATGTCACTGCAGCAGTCACAGATCTGACTTTCTGAGTCATTGTGGTGTCTTACGCTAGCTGTTCCCCTTGGGATTTCATGGAGATGAGCACTGTGCATTTGAGTGATGTGCCATTTGCTTCCTAATGGCAGCAAGCAAAGTTTCAGTGAAAAAAATGATACCAGTCAACCTTGTGGAAAGGCCATCTCTGAACAAGTGGAGCAGCAGAGCATGAAACATTCCTTCTCATCTTTTTGCTCAGCTCTTCAGGAAATGGTATATGGAAAACCAAACCGCTATTTCCCACAAATGTTTTGTCTGGGTTTAAATAGAGTTTGTAGGTTAAATAATAGTGAGTTTGCACCAGCCCTGGCAAAGGCAAGGTCAGACAGTGTAGTTAGCTCTATCCATTACCAGAGCTTCTATTAAGCTTGACAAACCACCTTCCTTGCCTAAACTGTAAATTTTCAAGGGCAGGAACTTTCTCCAAGTATGTGTTTGTAGAGGAGGGCAATTTCAGATGATCCTGTGCAAGGTCCTGCTGCAATGCAGACTGCTGGAGTTGACAAACACTGAGTTGGTCATAAAGTTGTATTCGATGTGGAAGGAGATACAACTGAACTGGTGCGTGGCACAGTAGGTGTTAAAATAACCATTCTGAATAAAATGTCACAGACTGAAGTTTGATGGATAACATTTCATTTTTGCATGCCACAGGGTGGAAGGAAAGAGCCCATCTGTTCCCCAAGCATTGAACATTGTCAAGCAAACTACTCGCAACTTGGCACATCAGAGCATTCAAAGTTAAAACAAAACAGATAAATAAAAAAACCCAACCATAAAGGAGCATGAATACAAGATGAGTCATTGAAGTTTACTCAAAAGCAACATAAAAATGATGGTCCTCGCCAGGAATTTATGCCAGGGTATTCTCACGGGCTTGGCTTGCCGGGACGGGCAGGCACAGAGGGAAAGCAGTGGGGAATAGGGGTTCATTCTTCTGCCACCAAGGCTGGCGAGGGCCACTTGGCTGCTCGCTGCGGGGAGAATGCTTGTGTTTGTCTTAGCAGACAAGGGGCACCATTATCACATACCTCAGCAGGGCTGTAGATGTCAACCAAATAATTGGTTTTATTTAGAATATGGCATCCAATGTTTCTGAATGAAGCATTTTGGGTGTCCTGGAAAGATTTTATATACAAACCAGCTGGAATCCCATTGACAGGAACAGCCTCTTCCTTTCTCTCCCCCCACTCCCCATTATTTCAGTCAGACAGGGCTGGAAGTGACTGAGAGGAGCTCCAAGAAACTTTTGCCTTTGAGCAGTAAAGTCTACTGGTGCTAAACATCTGACACTTGTTCATTAAGTGAGACCCAGGCAAGCATTTAATCATTGAGATGACTATTTAATACATGAATGGGTAGTGAGGAAACATATTTGTGGCCATTTCAAGAGGCTGTCATAGAAGGAGACTCCAAGTCTGAGCAGGTTGGAAAAGCTGCAGGCTGCTTTGGAAATCTTTCAAATGAATTCATACTCGTAAAACGCAAAGTTGCTGTTGCAGCTTCCACACAAAAAGTGAGGAGTGAGCGGGTGGGCATGGGGTAGGCAGCAGATGCTGGGCTCCAGCCTTCCTTTAGCACAACCTGTGGGTTATAGGGAAGAGGGGACCTTACACAGATTCCCATACAGAGCATCACAGTTGCACCCACCTCAAAACAATGCATGAGTCCCATCATCCTACAGCCTCATGAGTAACATGCTAGGATTTTCCAGAAACTCAGAGAAGAACAGTGCATCCTGCAGGCAGTAGTAAACCTCATGGCCAATACTAGATAGGTGCATCTTCTTACTTTGGAAATCTACCATTAGTTCAAGAAAAATTATTAAACGTAAATATATTCAAAACTTGGGGATAGAAGAATGTTTCAAATGAGACAAAAAAGGGCAAAATATCCAGTAAAGTGTTTTTTTTTCTCTGCTTCTGGAAGATGCAGGATGCTGGCTTCTGTAACAGGAGCAGGCTGTGTCTTGTGCATCCCAAGTGAGGCAAAATAATAATTAAAAAAAAAAATAAAATGTATTTTTTTCTTTTCTTTTTAGTCACAACTGTCTGCTCTCTACTCTGTTCTTTCTACTTATTTCTGCCTAAGAAAAAGAGCTAATGCTGCTTGGGATGGTCATGTAGCTGGGCTTCCCAGAAGCAAACTAATAGAAGTAGGAGAAACACAGCAAACTACCCAAAGCCTGTACTTCTGCATTTCAGCCAGCTACCCTCTTTCTCAGCTGCCACCTAAAATTCTAAACCCTAATATTCTACATGATAGCTAGTAGATCCTACTAGTTGCATTGTTATCCCCAAACACCTTGCAGACTACACCAGAAGAGAGAACAAATAGCAGTGAGAAGTTGTCATAGGTCCTCCGTGAAAAAGCACCAATTTGAGAAACCATCTTAAACAACTTGGATCTGGGCTTTCTGTGTTCTCCAGTCACCAGGACACCGGCAATGAATTTCAGGATACTTACTCACCAAGCAATTCTGAACAGCCTGAAGAAGTCTTGACCCCTTATTGTCATGAGTAATCAGTTCCTTGTAAAGTAGCAAAAATACTACAAAGGTATGAAATCTACCTGAGTTCTTTCAAACATACAGTCATCTAAACATAGATGAAAAATCCATGCTTTCAATTTTGTCTTTATTGAGGAAATGCATGCAGGCAATGTTCTGAGATCAACAAAAACTTTTTCCAGTTGAAGATAGCATTACTTTGAGATTCAGCACAGCTCTTGAAATTTCAACAACCTCCAAGGCTCAAAGAGTGGGGCTTTTCCCTTGAGAGGAAAGTGAGGAGACGCACAGTTCCATTATCCTTCATGCTTCTCATATATTTCACCATGAGATATTGCTGTCCTTCCTGAGAGGTGGTTTGAATTTTTCCTGGAGGGACACATCAAGTCAACTGTAAGTGTGGCATGCTTAGCATCCAACCATCTGCTGACCTACCACCAGTTTGGATGCAGCCTATCTGACAATCATGCTTGATAGCATGATCCAGCCTGCAGGGTCACACATGCTGCAGTCTGTGCACTTTGGCCACACCAGAAGCTGGTCTCTTGGCACTTACTGTCTGCATAAGAGGCAAGTCTGGTCTTTAGGGTATCCTCAAGAAACAGAAAAACTGAACCTTTCATAACAGTTGATACATTACATGAAAGTGATCAGATGTGACAGTGAAAAACATAAGAACCTAAAGAGTTCAACAAATACTATTCTACCTGAGTTATGCTTTACAATAACTTGCATAGATACAGACTAACTCTGTACTCTGTAGACCCTCTCCCTATCTGTGTGCTCCTAAGAGATAACTTCATGTGAGTTTCTTTGTTTCTGGACTCTTTGAGCAGTTCCTCAATTCCAGGCAGCTGTTCTTTCAGCCAGAAATGTGGCCCCTTTGTAAGGTGCAGAAAATACAGGGTGTGCTGGCATGCGCTGTTTCTTGTACTCTGATTCCATGGCTGGTCCCAGCCAGCCTTTATTTGTGTATGGAGATTATCTTCTGTTAATAATTTAAACCAAATCCCCAGAATGGAGCAGTGTCACTTTCAAAGATGAGAGGATTGAGAACATTTGGTGTTCTGTCTGTCCACAGAAAGCAAACAATTAAAATGTTTTAAACCAAGTCTAATTAGAAAGCTACAGAGGAAGCATAAGTTGAAGGACCATCTATTATAGAAATAGTGAAGGATTCTTGAAACTTCACTGACCATAAGCTCCTGTAAGCTGCAATTTCAATACACAGTTTTGAGTAAATTCCCTTTTCAGCTTCACTTGTCCCACATGAAAGAAAAGCTAACTTTAACACAGCAGACGAGTCCTTTAAATGTAGCAAGAGGAATTTTTTCTTTAAGTGGAACATCATGGGGCTCATCAGAGTGTTTAATAGTATTTTCCCTCCAGCTGTTTTTATTTATCTTTAAACTTCCAATAAAAGTTATGGTTTATTTCAAGAAGCAATCCATAATAAACTTTTCAGCTGATGGTAGTGGTTAGTGCATGTGCCACCAACAGTGATGATTAATTCCTTAGAGAAGAAACAAAAATGAGTCTTTGCTATGCAGCACCTATCACAATGAATTTGAGTAAGGGCATTTGGGCTCTACCACCAATTTTCAAATTAGAGGAAACAATAATCTCATTCCATTGCTGTATGATAATGCTGGGAACTTGAGATGGGGTCGGTTTCTTACTGGAAGGCAAACTCGGAGCAATTCCTGGTCTAGCACATCATTACTGTTATTCTATGGTAATGATATGTCTCCCTGAGCTAGGTCCTGTACAGTCATGTCATGAGGACAGCTCTTGTCCTAGGTACATGTTGCCCTGAGTCCTTATGGGCATATATACACCTGTAACTCCAGGCACTGCCAATCGAACCTTTGAATTGAATGAGATCTTTTCAGTGTGCCAAGCTAAGCATATATTGAAATCTATACAGGATTTGGACTTATGTAACCATGGACCAAGGCTGCAGAATTTAACTATTGTTAAATAGTTAACTAATTAAAACTAATTCTTTAGTACACATTAAGTATACCAATTCGCTTTAAGTAGAGATGACAAAATTAGCAAGGTTACACATAAAATTCTCAGCTAATACATGACTTCATTCAGGCCTGTAGCCACAAAAACAACTCCTTTTCTAACCCCAGGTCTCTGTCTCTTGCCATCAGCATGCTGTTTGTTACAGCATCCTGCCTACTCCCAGAGGTCTATCTCATGGCTTCATGGAAACTCCTCTTCCCAGTACTTAACTAGTACAGATGGGTTTAGGCATTAATTCTGCTTTTGTCCAGCTGCTGACAGGGAGGAGGAAACTATTGAGACAAGCTCGATTAGAACCAGTGGCCTCTGGATCTCACAGCACTGCCAGTTTCCACTGAAACAAAGCAGAATACTTACTCTGGTCAACACTCTCGATGCTAATTTTGTTGTGGGTCTTTTTGGCCAGGCTTTGAGCCTATTGTTTGGTGGAGCAAAGCTGATTTATGTCCACAATGCTGAACCTTTTCTGTACAGAGCTGCATACTAAAACCACATTTCGATAGCTGACAGAATATGTTTCATTACTGTCATACATGAGATC